>JAUJPO010066946.1:0-12271 GCA_032270745.1 Tiaropsis multicirrata
TTGATAAATTTCTTTAACCCCCTGGAAATTTTCCAAATATCTGCCATCACCCCCTGGAAATTTCAATTAAAATACCCTCTGGGAAAGTTTAGAGAATTTTGTACTAAAGAACGACATGGTCTCAATTTGGCAGATGAATTATGTCTTGAGAGATTCCACTGCATATTGATTCATAATTATTTTTCGTTATGCTTTTTAATACACTCTGCTGAAACTCATCTGAAATTTAAATAGGGCAGCATGGTTGTGGGTCTGTTTGTAAAATGGTCATTTCCGTCCGACACTTAAGTCTGTTGTTGCAAAAAGATTGTCACTAAAAACAATTAATATGTAGAAACCAGGACAATACGAAAGAAACAGAAAGTAAATAAGTGGTACTGTCCTGGTTTCTACATCGAGCAGTTTTTACTTTTTAGTTTCGGACGAAAGCAACCCTTGTATTAAAATAGTGAATTTTGGAAATTTTTATATTTGTATATACCAGACTTAATTCTACTTTTATGTAATCCATAACAGTTCTTATGAAAAGATGAGTAATCAAATCCTTTGAAACATTAATTAAAAAACAAAAGAAGTGAAAGCAAACAGTGTTTCCTTACGGTATGCGGTTACAAACCGTCAAATGACGTACTCTAAATGACGTCATTGCGTAATGATGCTATATAAGGTGATTTTCGCAATAGGCAAGGGAATAAAAATTGTTTCGGAATCGTGGAGAAGTTCAATGAAAGAGATGTAGAGATTTTGTGTTAAGTGTACATTGCTGAGTTGTTGGATTTTTTACTTTGGTTACTTGAATTATATATAAGAGTTTAAAACTTCACGAGCTCAACTGTAGATATAAGGGAGGTTAAGTATTCGAGATAAATCATGGCGATGGAATGTGTCTTTCTCTACCTGAAAATACAGGTAGCAATGTAGATATAACCTGTTAATGAATATCTCCTTTGTTCAAGGACGAAGACTTTTACAAACTTTTCGTTCTAGACGTGTTCCAGAGAAATGCCAATACTTATTTGCTGCTGCAGGTTGCGGGTTCGTCGTTCTCATTGTCATACTTATCCTCGCTACAAGGTCTTATCAATTTGTACCGCCAGTATTCTCTCTATGGACCTAATTCAGTGTTTTGATCAAATTGGATGATAATAGAATTAAATTTACATATCATTTTTACACTACACGAACAGTATTTTAAATTTTTAAGAAAGACATTTCTCATGAAATTCTGAAGGCAGTCTTTAAGAAGGCCGTTTTGTTTAGCTCCATTACTGATAAACAACGGGACGCTTATTTGAAAAAGCCTCGAAAAAGGATGATACAAACGATAGTGTTTCATGAAATTTGTTTATTGTTATTTATAAGGACATGTAGTAGTGTAATGAAAATTCGAATGAAGAAAATGATGACAATTGAGATGTGACACGAAAGAGGAAATGAATTCTTTTGCTCTCTCCTTATATTCTCTTGCTTGTGTGGTTTCTTAATTGTGCGGTTTCTCAATTGTAAATGAGATGGACAACATTATAAGAAACTTAAAAATGTGTAGGTCATCACTCGATATTTTCATGCTTGCTTATGTTGGGCAGGAAAAGTTCGTACCCCCCACTGTTGAGGATACAGGACAACTAGGGTGTTTAAACATTTTTTAAATCAAGGATATCCAGGGGAGTTCAGAATTTTCAGCACCAATATTAAGGGAAGAAAAATCGACATCCTCAACATGGGGTACGGATGTTTTCTGGAAAACCCCAATTTCTCATTTTCGATTTCTGAATCCTAAGAGAGATCAGATTATAATATTGTCCAAAGGGGTCAGGTCTTAAAAATTTAAATGCATTAGAGGGGCTGTCATTTGTTTGTATAAGTAAATAAGTAAGTTAGGGGAGGCCTAATGTCGGCAGCGGCCTACAGTGCAGGAGTTTATCTCTCTTTCGCTAGCGCTAGACTACTGGGTGGTTTTAGACTGAGGGGTGGAGCGCCACACCTGCCGTCAGCTCCCACTAATTTACCGCTCAATTCAGTTCATTTTGTTTGTATAGTGCTTATAAATAAATGAAATGGAATTTGATGTCATTATATGCTACTCAATGTCATAAGGAGCTTTTCAGTAATCGTATTTCATCACATTCAACACGGGGGAGTGCGTGTGTAAAGGCTCTTAATGTATAGAGAGAAAAAAGCATGTTTATAATGAATTTCATTTTGTTTTATATTATGTTGTTAATCAGTCAACGTGTACATAACTATTGGTTTTCTTATATAAAATGCATGTCAATGTGTTTAGCATGTAGAGAAAATAGTTGTAGACTCTCTGTTTGAAGTATTGAAAGTTGTCAATTTGTAAATTATAAACAGTCTTCAGTTTTTTTTCTTACTTTGTTTTTTGATCTAGAGGGTTACAAAGAAACAAGATTGTTGTTTTGATATTTTGTAAAGGGTCGTTCATTTTGTTGTTCTAACTTGTATGTATTGGACTATTTTGGACTAGTTTATTTGAGTTTGCTCATCTTGAGAGCGATGACATGATTCTAGTTGTTAGTTATTTGGTACAGTAACTTTGTTTCGTTAACGTAAAAAAAGTACATAGAGCACTATCGAATCAGACTGGTTCAAAGTGTAATTCAGATTCTGAAAGCTTCAGAATCCGTGTTAACATTTTGAATGAAGTCAATTTTAAGGTTTTTATTTACGTCATTTATTTCTCTGTCTTCTTTCACTTCCATTTCGAAACCGGAACTAAACCCTTTTTCCATGGAAGCCGTTTCTTTCGATATCAAAATTGCACTGTTTTACTCTCGAGAGTATAATTATCAGCTTCTCATATCATAAAAGCTTTTATTCAAAACTAAAATTTGAAACATCTAAGTTTCAAACGACTTTTACGGCATGGTCATGTGTTGTGTTGCTATGTGCTTTTACGTTATTGGATTGTTTCAACGTTTTCGTTGTCTTAATGTTTTGAGGAAAGATTTGGTTACATTTTACCAAGTAAATTAGAATTCTCATTATGTTGTGTTCATATTCTGTACAAAGTCATCAGTTAAAATGTCAACATTTGAAATTCCGTAACGGATCTCCGTGTGCTTGCTTGTTTTTTTCTTCGTTTCCAAATTTGTACGCTCCGGGGTTGCTGTGGGTTACTTATCTACATCGATTAATTAATTCAATGAGGGATATTAAATTAAGATGAAAATTTGTAACTCTCAATTAGATTTTCTTTTTTATGAGAATACTTCAAATTTACTTGTCAAGAATTTTGATTAATTTTCCCAAACTCGTATCATAAAAGCAAACTAAATTACTTTCCTCAATGTTCTTAAGATGTTCTTTTTGTCATTGTTCTTATAAAATGCATTATGGATGTAATCTAGACAACGTATTCTCAATCTCTTTTGTGTTTTGTTGTTGCGGTGGAATTCTGAACAGGGGATGCATAATTCATGATGCCATTATTTATATTATATCCCAATCAAATTACAGTATACATGATGTGAAAATAAAATGTGATCCAATTTGTTCAAATTAGACAAATTATAGAGTGAACGTTATAACTAGAGATTTGAGTATGTATTGATGGTTCTGTAATTGGTAAAATGGTGAAGGCTAACAGGAAATATGGACAGTCGGATTTTTGTGCTCGATTTTTTAGGAGTTGATATTGATTGGTGGTTTTTATTACCTCAAATTTCAATTGGGAATTTGGAATTTGGGGACAGTTTAAACATTGAGTATTTTGTATGTAGATGACGTGTTTTTTATTATGTCAATAATCTTGAATATTTTAAATTTAGGTGACGATTTCCTTTGAAAACACATTTATGAATAAAATAGATTCAATTTATTTTGAAGAAGAAGAAGAAGGAAATTTGAGAATGTTTAACGACTTTTTCAAAGGTATGAGAAAATGAGACAAAGTTCAATTTTCATAACATTGTTTGTTATTTCAATCAAACTGTAGTTCTCATTGTCTGTCAGTAGCAAATTGTTTTCATATACATTTTAAAATCAGTCGTTTTCAAAGAACATAAACATTTTGCTATAGTTGAGCTTATTATATTGCTACCGTGGAATTTAATTTGCCTTTTCAGTACTTCTTCTTCAAGTAAATGTAATATTTTTTAAACTCTCAAAGGAAGCAAAACTGTTGATTGAAATTGAGAAAACCAAGAAAGGAGAAATTAGCCTTAATTATGTCTATGTATTTTGAGCTCAAATTGGGCTTTTCCAGAAAAAATTCATACCTCCCTGTAAGGATGTAGAATTTTTCTGTTGGTTGTTGTTCTTTAATAATGTTGGAGAGACACTTGATGGTTTTGAAAGAAAATATTTTAATGTTTTTGATAATGTGATATCAGTTATCGGAGCGTTTTGTTGTTGTTTATAATGTAAAATCTGTGTTTTCACCCTTGACTGTATGTGTGCTATGTGTGGTTGGTACTAGTAGTGGATTACAACCGTTGCTTTAAATTCAATTTCCTCGATCTGGGTCTGTTTGAAAAATGGCTATTCCGTCTGCTGTAAAAAAATTGTCACTTAAAACAAATTAACTGTGTAGAAACCAGGATGATGCATACTAAATGATAAAAAGTATGGTTTCTACGTAGAGAAACTTTTACTTTTTAGTGTCGGATGGAAGCGACCATTTTTCAAACAGACCTTTCTGTAAATTATACTTGTATTTCAAGAGTATGGTAATTTTTTAAAGAAAAGTGTTTTTTCTTTCTATTAGCTAAGGGTAAACCGTTCAGAATAGTAGATTTGTTTTAAGACATTTCTAACTCTTGCTTTGGTCTCTAGAAGTTTATAATACGTGATGTTTTTATTCTTTCGACCCGGAAAGTTTTTGTCACATGCGATTATATTTTGGTTAGAAGTCTGTTAGCTTATTAAAATATGATGTTTGGTTTGAAGTCACATGGATTAAAGATGAAAACGTATCCATGATTTAACTAAACATAAAAACATATCATCACTCTGTTTTCTTTTCGTCTGTAGGGAGATTTTGGTTTTAAGTTTGATCCAACTTGGTCATGGTGGTCATAGAAAATGTTTGGTGAAGTTTCTGATAAAAGATTGGTTCGTTCGTTTTTCAAACTGATCTCGTTGAAATAGCCACAAAATCACCACAATACATCTGATGTTATAATAACAATGATAATATGTTACCATAAAAAAATATTGTGTTTCGATCTCCGACTCTAACTAGATGGTATGGTTTCAAAGATTCAAAATTTCAATTTCTAAATAATACACAAAGTAGCTAACCTTTTTAACGAACAGTGTTTAAAAGCAACAGCGTGTTTAATTTTGCAGACTTTCATCGTTAGCGTCAACTTTTACAACCTTTTTTTCTCTCTCTCTTTTTTTAATATTCGGGTTCCTCTCGGAAGGGATTTTAAATTTTTGAAGGAAAAAAAAAACTAATTCATTACATACGAAATGTAAAAATTAACTGATGTAATACATAATTTAAGGGAAGTTGTAGCTGATGAGTAATTTTTATATACAGTATATACTGTATTGGTTGTCACTTAATATTTAGTTTGAATGTCATGTTTTACTATTTATTTTTTTTAATTTATTTCGTGGGATCGTGAAAACCTTTTTTCGTATAATAAAGTTGAAAGGTCGAGATATGTTTGTTTTATCAGTCTAGTTTATAGAAAGTTTCAGAAGTGTCATCAAGGCTAGACTATAATTTATTAAAAGCAGCTTTGTAAGACTTCGAATTATAAACTAATGTTACTGTTAAAAATATGCTTTCGATTGAATATTTATATTGAATATTATTTCATTCTTTAGATAATAAAAAAATCAAAGAAATAACTAAAAAAAATTAAGTTGAAGCGCAGTTGAACCATTTTTAAAATGAGGATACATTTAATACCGCTACTTTTACTGGCCTTCTGCCCTGGTGAAATTCTAGCCGCTGATCCGATTCATTTGACAAACGTAGACTGTGCTCCCTATCTCGATCATGTAGCTACGGATCCAGGCTTTTATCAATACGAGCCGTACTTCGTTAAAATACACCGTTGCCATGGCAAACATCCGGTGCCGAACCCGAAAAACGAGAAATGTGTTCCGAAATTACAAAACGGTGAAGACAGTGTCGAAATTATTGTGGTGACAAAATTAGGAGCTTACGCGACTTTAAACATAACCAATCATACGGAATGTGAGCAACGATGTGTTATCTCGCAACAGGATTGTACCCCGTTTCAAGAATTCAAACCGACTGTGTGCGGCTGCTCATGTAAACCGTCTGCAGGACCCCAAAATTGTTACGCACCTTTCATCTGGCAGCAATCCGCGTGTGACTGCATTTGCCCGAAAGACGAGAGCTCTCAAGTATGCGCTAAGCGTAAAGTATTCAGTAAAGACGAGTGTGGTTGTACGTGTAAAGCCAAGTTCTACGCGCGTTGTGCCAAGCGGAAGCAAGTTGTGAGCGAAGATACGTGCGAATGTGTAGATCCCGAAATCTTGGTAGGGAAATCACGTTCAGGTTGTGATGGGGGCGTAAATGGCGCCATGTTGGCGGTTGTAATTATCGTTGAGGCGTTTGCCATCGTCTTTTGCTACTACTTCTTCTACAAGTACTGTTACAAACAGAACTACTTGGGTCGCAAGAAAGATAAAAACGTATCGTCCGGCTATTACCACAATGGGGACATTCCGAACTATACGGTGCAGGCCCGGAACTCCGAAAGCACACACGAAGAACGTGAAAATTTGACCGAAAACACTAGAGTACCTGATAAAGACCTTATCCGACAAGAGGAACGAGAGCGCGTTCGCTTGAACGGGTTAAGCGATAAGGAACGTATTCGTCTCGAAGAGGAAGATGGAGATCAGTACGCAGGTTATTACCCTGAGGAAGAAAAATCGCCCTTGGCACCAAAATATCCCAACCACCATAACGGTGACATGTATAATAACTATAATGACATTATGGAGGTGGATGGGCCGCCATCATCCCTTGATAACCATAACCTGAACATCCCGCCTGATTATTCCGATGCTATCAGTGATCTTTCAGAGGATGACTACGCCGGATCAGTCACGCAGGTGTAAATCAGGTCTTAAGTATCAAGAGATGTGAGATAGATAATAAACGGGGTTTACTGGTCGAAAAATGAAGCATTGTTGTGTTGTTGCTGGTTTGAGACTTTACAAAGCAAGCATTCATTTGCTGTTGTTGCCTCAATATCTTTCGTTTAAAATACACTTGGAATGAATATGAAATAGTAAAGATATGGGATGTAGTGTGAACGGACCCGTAAACTGAACATTCAGGATTATTGTTTTAGTTTGTTGGTTACCTGCAAATGCAAAATAAAGTTTCGTGACGAAAACACTAAAATAATGTTATAGAAGGATAGCATAAACGAACAATTGTTTTTACTTAAAAAACAGACTGCACAACAAGTCTTTATTGGCCTTTGGTGGAAAAAATGACATCATTGATTATAGGAATTCAATATCAAACGTAATGGGGACACCCTGCACGGATCAAATTAGAAATATTTTAGAAATTTTATTTTTGTATTGCAGCACTGGTCGCGTTTTTAAAAAAAAAAATAGTTTACGGTACCAAGATATTTTGCCCTTTATATTTTTTAAAATGACTACAACTTATTTACCCTCGTTTTTTGACGATTTTTTGAAATCACAAAAAGGGTTTTTCTTTGTAATTTATCAAATATTTATCAGAATCTAATGTATGATACATCAAAATTTAGGCTAGCAATTCGTCTGAAAGAGAGAAAATTTATCTTGTGGTGTACCCGGTACCTTGTGCATCTTCTGTAGCATAGACTGTAAAGATTTATCTCGGGTATAATTACTAAGAGACAAGCTTCATACAAAAGTTTGTTTGTTTTCAAGATCAAACTTTTACAAACCATTCAAATTTGCATTGAAGCTTTGTAACGTAAGCTCTTGAATTTCCTCACGTGAAACATGAAGCCATTGTTTGATCAAGATCAATTGCAAAGAATTCGGAATATGTATTCCTTAAAGGTTTCAAAGTTGGATCTTTGCCTAAAATCGGATTTTGATATAAATAAAAGATTATCCTATAAAGTATTCTGAAAAGGAGAGATATTATTTTATCATCCCTCTTTGGAAAAAGTACTTCTCCCTATTCTTAAACTATTCTTACTTTACATGTTTCAAATACCAAAAAAGTTAAGAAAATGAAGAACGTTACAGTAACATATAATTCATCTACCAAATTGAGACCATGTCGTTCTTTAGTACAAAAGTCTCTAAAAGTTTTTTCTGAAGCATTTATTAGGTGATTGAATAATAGAAGATTTAATTCTAATTGGCCAAGGTTTCCATGAAAATCAAAATTGGACTTTATATTTTTGTTATATTTTTGTCCGATGATTAGCATTTTAATTTTTTATACACTTTTGAACACATTAAAATTATTAATATTATTGATTTTATATTTTTATTACAAATTGTAGTTTTTTTATAGAGATGAAAGACGTAAAAATCGATTAAATTTTAATTTTAATTTCTAACAAACTTTTTGTTCATACATTTCGGAGCTACCAATTTTAAAATTAAAAGACATCACTTTTACTATCGAGTGACTTAAATCCAATCTCAACACCTTTCAGCTACACAAAGCCTTGTCAACCTACACAGCAAAAAGTGGCAATCACCCATTTTCGTATAAAATAGAATTTTGGATGTCTTTTCAATTTGATTCCATGTAGGGTCTGTTTGAAAAACGGTCGCTTTCGTCCGGAACTAAAAAGTAAGATTGCTCTATGTAGAAACCAGGACAGTATCACTTATTTACTTTCTGTTTCTTTCGTTTCATCCTGGTTTCTACACATTAATTGTTTTGAGTGACAATCTTTTGGCAATAGACTTCATTGTCTGATGAAATTACCATTTTTCAAACAGAGCCCTGTATCAATTATAAAACACTAGTTTTTGCCAATGCTTGATTTATTTTTGTATTACTTTTCTTGACAATCAAGCAGCTGCTACTGGAAATAATGAGCTCTTCGATAAGCCATGGACTAAACTAAAGGGATCAGCACCTCTACAAGTACATAAAAGAGACGGGGTGAATTTACCAAATAGAATATTCTCAATTTCCTAATACACTAGTTTTGAGTTATGCTGGCTGTAGTTAGAAATAACAACTAAAGATTTATTGATTTATTAACTTTCTGGTATTATTCAGCTTGACTCTTTTCCTAGCGTATGTCAAATTGTTAATAAAAATCTGAAAAGATCTAGCCTTATTTTTTAAATTTTTAAAATCTTTTTATTCGATTGAGTTAAAAGAAAAAGTTTTTACTGATGATATTACAGTCATTTATCAGGCTTTGCTATTTCTCTACTGTAATTTTTTAAAGACAAAAGATCTTGTCCAATTGTCCGATATTCATAAAGTTTTAATTTACTGTTACCGTGTACCATCTATTCTGATTGTCTGCCAGATGCTGTTTAATCAAAATCGTCTCTTTTTGTTGGAATATGTATATAGACTGTTTTCAAATCTGATATTCTTTCTTTTCCAGGTAAAAATTGAAACAACAACAACAACAACAACAACAACAAAAATGAAAAGGGCTGTTCCACATAGAAATTGCGCACGAAAGGGTACCTTATCGGACAAAAGAATGTCGGACAAAAGTGGCGCAATTTTTTGGAGGTGACGAAATTTTTGTCCGACAAATAATTTAGTCCGACGAAAAAATAGTCCGACATTGTTTTGTCCGATAAGGTAGATATAAGCTATTCCCCATAACTCACCCCCGGAAAACATAATTCTACTCCTCTGCGCAATACTTTCTGGAACAGTCTAATGAAAAAGCGGTTCAATTCAAACACAATTCATATGTTTGAAATTATTGGAACTGGAATCACCAAAGAAGAGAAACCTCGATGATGGTGCTTAACCAATGAGAATTGTTGGAGAGATCGCTTTCGTTTCTTGATGGTTAACATTAATGGTTTATATTGGATTGATGAATTTTGCAAAGAAGGCTCTTCGAGATAATAAACGATGTCAATATATTGAGTGCTATCCCCTCAGATCTTTGAAAGCAGGGATACTTTTTTGGAGATATCAAAATCGGAAGTCTTTCCACTGAGGATACGAAATTCTTTTGTTCTTTTTTTAAAAAGGAAATGGGGATGACACATTTTACTCGATCAAAATTCGGTGGGGATATCAAAATGTTTTTCAATGAGGATATGGGCCTTTTTATGAGCGGGAACCATTTTCTATGCTTATTTTTATATGGGGATGTTTTTTGGACCCCACACCGGGTCTGTGATATCCTCAACAGAGAATCTAAAGGTTTTCAAGAGCTCATTGGCGAATGACGAATTTCACTGGTCTGGTAGAAAGAGTTCTTGGATGGCGGTGAAGGCTACCCACGAAAAGGTATGATGTGTCTTTTATATTTTTGTTTCAGTTTCTGTTCAGATTTCGAATTCATCTGAAATCTCGATCATGATTTTAAAGACCGCCAACAAATTACCAGTGATGAGCGTGTATTAATTTTTCAAAAATGGTTTTTAGGCTAAGGTCAGTTTGGCTTTTCAAGATTGAGTTTTCAGATGCACACACAACCGGTGGCATTGACAACTTTATTGATTTTGAATATTGTCTCATTTGTATTTTTAAGCTTTTTTTTTTGTGAGAGGGTTTTTAGGTACGAAGACCGAAACAAAATCCCTGGCAATATAATATAAGATTGAGTTATAAGAACTCTATAGATTAAGTATTATTTTGGCCGCTCAAATGACATTAAACAGTGCTGGACAACAATCTTTTGGCTATAGCTCAATACCACTTCATTTAAAGGCAAACAAATCGAATGCGTTTAGAAAGAGTTCGAAAAGAGCTTTTTAAAGGTACCAAAATGTTTGGCTTTCTCACGTGCTACTAGCCTGGACGGTCATTTGGAGTTTGGTCTTTCTGTAAAAAAATTAGAAAATTAAAAAAATTTCATTTAGGCCAACCCTAAAAAGGTGTTTCCGCGTTACCGGCCGGGTGATGAGAAATTTCTTTTTTGTCACTCGGCAGCAAAAGATTACTAAACTTTAGAATGAAATGAGTGTGAGAATTCCTGAACAAACAAACAAACAAATTATAGTTTTTGAACTCAAACAACCATCATATCCTAGAAATAATATCAAAAATACTTTTTTACCAGCCTCCCGTATGAGTTTATTTTTCGTCACCCTGTAACGCGGAGACGAAGAATTTTTTAGGGTTGGCCTTATTTTAAATATTCTGTGGATTCTAAGGCATAAACATAAGGTGAATGATGCTCTTTGAATCATGGATTGATACCAAAATTAGTATTACCAATACATCTGTCAATATTTTGTTCGCTGTCTGAAATAGGAGGAGACTGTCAAAATCCATCGTAGTTTTATGCTTTTGAATGCGTGGGAAATGAAAATATAATTTTCATTCCAAAGAAAAATGCCAAATTTAGGGAACGGTCATCATCAATCATTCTTCAACTTTTAATCACGACGTGATGCGATTTTTTCCAATCTGTATTTATTTCTGTGACGTCACTTTTTATTATGACATCTTCATGACATTTATTAATGGTAATGGTAATGGGATGGGGTATCTGTCTGATTGTTTTGGTTGACAGATGAGTAGGTGTATATCGATAGTACTATGATTACTGTTACTATAGTTTTTGGATATCAACTCACACTAATCTTCGTACATAATGAAAAGCGATAGGTAGTTCAAGGTGATGAATATGGTCGAAATCATCCTAAAATATTCTTGAGATATTCTTAAGGTTTTTCTTAAATTCTTATCAGCCCCAGTCTTTACACAAGGTAACTTAAAAAGAAAAAAGAATAGGGCATCTGAATCAGCTTGAGAAAGAATTTAGATCTATTTATTATCCATTGACTAAAAGGCTTGACCTCATGAAAACGTATCATATAATTAATTGTGGCCCTTGTTGTCCGGGTGGTTGGACTTTAATGATGTGGCCCTTGTTGTCTGGATGGTTGTACTTTAATGATGTGACCCTTGTTGTCCGGGTGGTTGGACTTTAATGATGTGACCCTTGTTGTCCGGGTGGTTGGACTTTAATGATGTGGCCCTTGTTGTCTGGATGGTTGTACTTTAATGATGTGACCCTTGTTGTCCGGGTGGTTGGACTTTAATGATGTGACCCTTGTTGTCCGGGTGGTTGGACTTTAATGATGTGGCCCTTGTTGTCTGGATGGTTGTACTTTAATGATGTGACCC
>JAUJPO010066957.1:0-12268 GCA_032270745.1 Tiaropsis multicirrata
ACCGTCTACCATGTGGTTACACACTTACAGCGGGCGCAGTGCTAATGAAAGGCCCGTACGCTAAGCGCTGGGCCAATGAACCAGAATGCCATTGAAATCAATATGTTGACTTTAATATTCAGCATCTTTTTGGTATTAGTACTACCTCAAAACAAAAGAGTTTATAATGTAGTCGGTAGGAACTCCGAGAAGGAAAATGCCGAATTCTCATTATTATCACTAAAGCACAGTGGTATTCAGCATGCAAGGATGCTAGAGCGTGAGCAGAAACCACGCGAAGTTTAAATCATGGGATGCGTCATAAAAACAAAAGAAATGACTTGCTGCACGGTCAAGATTTTGCACAAACTCAAAATAAAGTCCGTGCCAAAAAAAGTGTTTTGTGCGAAGTGTTTTGTTGTTTTAAGTTTTGTTGGTTTTTTTTAACCATTTTTTGTTGCATAAACTTAGCTACTGTTGAACAGTAAGATGTAACTGTAATAACATTTTATTCAGAAATCAGTTAAAAAGCGAAGGAAAATGAAACAGAAAATTTTAAAAGCTTGTCACTGCAAACCTTTTTGAAAAAGATTTTAGTCCACGGCACAGATTCTTATTCTTTTTTCTTCTAAATTAATTTAAAATAAAATCGAATAAAGCCCAAACCTAAATTTTAAAATCAGCAGAAAGAAGTTTTACCCTTCGATATTAGAAATTAAAATGTGGTTTGTTTAGATCTGTATTATAAAAAGAAAAATGACAATAATGCTATTCAAAGGCCCACCTCTGGTTAAACCAGTAAATTTGTTGTTGTCAGCAGCATCTTTAAACATCAGTTGAATGATACTCAAATTTTGCAACATGTCGTAAAACGCCATACAATAAATGTAGCTGACGGTTCGACTTCCAGATTGTGCTGTAACCTGGAAATCAAAACAGAAACGATCAAAAATGCCTTTCTTTGTATTGGAGGTTACAAAATAACCGAGAGAGGCTGCAAAATGTATGTTGCAGACTAGGTCTGTATTGTGTAGCCTTCACCTGCTGTACCATCATACTGAAATGGAATTTCCGCCTTCAGACCCAACAACTACACCCGAAATAGTACACAAAGTTACATAATGTAAAATGTAAACTCCCCAACGCACCCCAACATGCCAAAGTTTGGCAAACTGACTCCCCCTGAATTATATACAATTATATTTGAGTTTCTAGATTTCCAGGGTATTTCTGTTGAAAGAACCTTACGTCACCAAAGGATTGTACGAATATGGTAACTTACAGCAGCCATCATGTTATCAGCAATATATGGAGTCAATTTATGCGGGCATCCCACTTTCATTATTTCAGCAAATTGCAGGGTACTGATCAGTTGATTCTTGCCAGCCTTCTGACGGAACAACTGTTTGATGTACTCCTTGTTAAGATGCTATAAAACAACAAAAAAATAGTTAAATTTTAATTTAATAGTAATCTCGATTGTCGCAAAATTATTAAAAACCTTCTCGTTACAGTCAATAGACCAGTATCTTCACACAAAATAAATTGGATCAAAAGTGTCCCGCCACGCGATTTGGATAACATAGAAAAACACCGGTGCGCCACCGGGTTCTCCATATAAAGCTCTATTTGATTAAAACAATTTGATACAGAAAAGAAAAAAATATTTTATTTCCATAGATCTGTAATAATAGGTACTTGAAATTCTTTTTGCCCACTTTTACTTCTGCTCGTTTGCTCCTCGTTTGCTCCTCGTCTGGATCCACACCAATTTATCCTCATTTCATTCATTTGACGTCCGTTACATCTCCGTTACATATCTTATTGTCTTTCCTTGTTTTTCTATTTCTGAAACAAATTTTCATGTTTTTTTCGGAAAAATTTGAGGGCACCTCGAAAAATTCGAGGGTACGTCAAAAATCTGAAGACACGTCAAAAATCTGAGGACACGTCAAAAATTCGAAGGCACCGGTGTGATTTTCTATGTTATCCAAATCGCGTGGCGGGACACAAAATATTAATCACAATTATTATAAAAACAATCGGTTTTTTTAATCAGTATTCTTTGTTGAAATAAAAGCGAAAATAAAATCATATATTCTTTACCTGTAACAGATGTGTGAATTCCTGATAATTGACTTTATACTTTAAATCTTTCCCAAAGTAAAAGCGAACAAAATCGCAATCAAAATTAAACGGATACTTCGCATAAGACGTTTGACATGACAACATTTTCTTGAATTCATCTGAAAAAGAAATCAGGCTTGTATTCCATCTGGGGGTTGCATTTGAGCTTTCGATTTAGAAGAAGTTATTATGTCTTTATAGTTTATCAAGCTTAATGGCTTAAAGTAATTAGGACATTGTCCTAGCGAAATTAATTATGTGTCGGACAAAATGTCCGTCCCATTAAATATATTTTCGTTTTTGCTTTCAAAAAAATATTTCCTTTATTGATCTTTTTCTTTGATCTTCAAGCCCTGAATGTAAGCCCTGAGTGGACCATGGTGGCTCAAAGAAATACAAATCTGAGGAGAAACTGATTGACTCCTACGAGAAATTGTTAAGTTGAGCTGGAGAATGACAAGCTTTAAAATGATGAAAATGATGTCAAAGTAATAATAAATGCATATTATTTTAGGCATAAAAATACCAACAAAAATGTAATAATAAAGTAATAAAAATAAAGTAATAATAAGGCCAACACTAAAAGATTCTTCGTTTCCGCGTTACCGGGTGATGATAAAAAACTCGGAAAATATTGTTATTCACATTCTTTCTAGGATGTGATGGTGTGTTTCAGTTAAAAAACATAATATTCTTTGTTAAAGTTGTTTATTTGTTTGCTTTTTCAAAATTTCAGCTATTCTTGCACCCATTCTTTTGTTCATTATTTATTTGCGGCCGGGTGACCTAAAAGAATTTCTCACCCGGCCGGTAGCGCGGAAACGAACTTTTTTTTAAGGTTTGCCTAAAACCATATTATTTTCTTTAACCATAAATACCAACAAAAATGTTGCTAACAATTTCATACCAAATGTTATAGTTCCTTTTCCATCCAAATCAAACATTTGAAAGCAAAGACGATATTTGGCATCGACATTACATAGCAACGCTTCAAACGCTTGAAATTCTTCAAAGGAGATTAACCTGAAAAAAACAGTAGAGTAAAACAGATTTTTACGTGGCTTTCAGCATACGGAATATAATTGAGAATTTCAACATGGCTCTCTTATAAAACCAAGAAACCCTTTTAAATTTTATGGTGATTCCTAGAAGTAGGGATTTGCATCAACTTGAATTGAGTCTCTGCTAGTTTAACCATGGGTATGACATTACTTTACAGAATAAATAGTTACATGCTACATGCTAATCAGGCTGTAAAATTTAGGATAATGATAGGCAATACCACATGTAGTTGACATGTAAGGGGTCCCCTGTCCGATACCTTCCATGGTCAATTCAGTTCCTATAGTTTAGCCGACTTGCCGTTATACCTGGTGTTTCTATATTATAAATACTACTGGGTTTTAAACTATCGATTTAATTATCATTTAATTGAATTAAATATAAATCGATGTTTTAGATAAAGGGGCGTTGTCTTCTATTTGGAGATTACTTAGATATCCTAGGTGGATTTTAAATTATCTTGAACCTACCCATCCTTAGTTTGATCAACAACACCGGACAATAAGGAAAGAGTATCTGCATTATGAGTAGCCGCATCCATATTCAAGAGGTCACGAATGAAATCTGTTGGTCGCATGTAGCGTTTCCCGTTACTTTCAACACTGGCATACTGAAATTAGACGTAATGTGTTTGATTACAGGGAGAAGTTAATAAATGTTGTTTTTCGTGAATCCTAAAACTTATTTTAACCATAAATAATTAAGATGACAGCAAATTATACTCAAGTTAAAGCTAGATCAAAAAACCTTTATCAGCATTAAGACTAAGAAATAAGAACAATCCATATTCAGAAATAGAAATCAGGTGAAACTTCTTGTTAGAGTTTTTCTCCGTTTGATTGTAAAAGAATGGAAAAAATTAAAAAGAAACAAACCTTGTAAAATACAACACGTAAATCTTGCGGATTGGCCCGTTTAACAGCATACTATAAAATAAACAAAGATTTGATATTAGATTTGCTCGAACAACCATATTGTTTTGAAAGCGACTTCAATAGCTTTTGAACAAAAGTATAACAATTTGTATGCAGGAAATTTTATATCTTTGTTCAGATCCTAATACCTGATTTGGAGGTAACACTTACGTCATACAAAGGTGCCTCAGTACATCTAGCATGAGAAAACAAGCTTTTCCACCAATCCATTTTGAGTGAGCTTTTATGATTTTATCATTAACTTCTCTACACTTTATATTTCATTTTTTTAGATCTAGATACAAAAAAAGATTAATGTATACACGAATGACAACAAGAACAAAATTGATGTAAAACATTGTAAAAATTTGTGGAACCATAAGTACAAGTTTACAAACCTCCATACCAGGAGAAAAGAGCATTATTATAGATGAAAAATAATCATCAAAAGTGGTTTTAAATATTTTTTTCATTGCTAAAATCTACTTAAAAATCTGTCTTAAAAAAACAATAGCTAATAAATAAATTTTCTATAAAAAACTTAGACCCCCTCCAAAATTATTTTGTATAAATACATAAACATAAAGAAACTTTTATATACCCACGATTCTACTTTCTATGTTTTATGGAAAGCACTCGAATAGTTACAAAACCTGAAAATAAAACCATGATTAGAACATTAATTTTTGTCCTGGTACAAAACGCATAATGCATAACGGATAATGCATAATACATAATGCATAAATACCTTGTGAAAAACGCGAAATGCATAATGCAAAACGGATGCGTAATTGCGATGGCCCAGAAGGCTCAATTTGAATTCTATGTTATCGAGTTATTCGGCTTATGGTTTACGAGTTTCGAGTTTTTTTTTTAATGGAAGAGTTATTTTGAGTCGATAAAGCTCAGGTTACTCAAAATAAGAGCTTTGTCGAGTTATTCCGCCTTAATCGAATCTGAAATCTCCCTGAAGTTATATTATTGCTTAAGCCGATACTTTCGGTTTAGTAAATAAGGTTTTAGTTTTAAACCGAGTTTTAGTCGATCAACAGTCCTTATAAATTAAGATACACAAGGCCGAGTTGCAACTCTTAAACCTTGTATTTGCAATATATTACCCATCTGGTTATTCTTATGACGTGTACTTGACAACTGTTAAGTATTTTACTCGAAAATTGCAACTTAGACAAAGTTTCAGTCAAATTGCTTGGAATAACTCGCCTTATCTTCTGATATTATCAAACTCTTAAAGCTCGCCAGCTAGTAACTCGATGTACAACTCTTCAAGGACTATTCATATGCAAAATGTTAGGTCATCAACCCTGTTCTTATGAAATTCATGCACTGAAAGTACGTAAACACTAGAAGTGCGTGTTTTGAGCCTTCTGAGCCATCGTAAATTATGCATTATGCATTTTTACGTTGTGCATTATGCATTATGCGTTAAACATTATGTGTTATGCATTATGCGTTAAACATTATGTGTTATGCATTATGCGTTATGCATTATGCGTTTTTAATTAGGTATTATGCATTATGCGTTCTGTACTTTGGGCATAAATTTCTTGATATAAAAACATAAATACTTGTAATATAAAAATTTGATTAAATTCTATGAAAATTCTTATTATTTTTAAAATTTAGTATTTTATGAAGTGCCATGCCAAATAATCATGCCTATAATTACACTATTGGTTCATTTGCACTGGTTACCCTATTTGTTGGATAAATCATAAACAATGAGAGCTGAAATACTGCAAGAAAGAATGCAACACCATTTGGTAGCTAAAAGAGAAAAAGTTAAAGTTCGTTATAAATGAGGATAGAAATGAATTAACATTACACAGAATTAAAAATTATTGTTAAGATAAAATAATAATTAGCAAGGTAATTGTATAAAAAAAGCACATTATTTTTTCTATTTAGTGACTAGATATACAGTTATTTCATTATTTCAGAGTATTAACATTGTCTGTCTGAAAAAAAGAAGATTTATGAAACATTTAATTCAGACTTTGAGAGGGTACAAGAGTCATCTATTCAAATCAACAACATTACAAATGCAAAACTCACAGCAATGTTTATATCAGACATATAATAACCAGCTAATGTCCAAAGAAGATTTGAAAAGAAGCTTGCAATGATGAAACCAAAGTCGAGAATTCGTGTGCTTCTAGTTTCAATGATCACTTTCTATAATATTAAATATATACAAAGTATAGACATTTATTCTTACTAATTTTTTTATTATCCTATTATAAGTTCCATACAATAGAGATTTAATAAAATATATGTTCAGAGTTTAAAAGAGTGCTATGATTATTAAAATGAGCTCATTAAAAAAAACTTATGTAAACACTCGATGTCACAAAACTGTTTTTAAATTTCAACTACTGTACTGTCTGTATGTAATAAAGACATTACATTACAGACATTAGAAATATAGAAATAACACGATCAATGATAAATAAATAAACACTCACAAGCGAAACTAAAGGCGCTCCAGTCATTAAGATGGTCACAAAACAACCAGTCAAACTAAGAGTTTTGACAACCTCGTCAAAGGGATAATATTTGGCATACAACAATATTCCATAAAGTATTGTTATAAATACAAGTAGTTGCTTGTGGCATTTTCTCTACAAAAATATGACAAATGATAAGTCAAATAGCTTTCTAAGAAATGAAAATTGGAATGAGAATCCAACAAGACTTCTCAGTAGAAATGAGAATAATTAGCTATATCAAAGTAGCTGCCAAGCATATAAATTATCAGCCAATCTTTTTAATCTTTGGTAAATTTTTTCCTGCCAAAACCAGACTTTCAAGCCAAATATATCCATGTAAAAAGACTTCTAAGCGAATGTGATTGATTTCTGTACTGGTAATGAGATACTTAGACTTGAAATGTGAGTGTTATAAAACATTCCCATTGTAAAGGCCAAAATAGGCAGATTTTCAAGCTCTAATTTCTAGAGAAAAAGGTACAGAAATCGACTTTATCCAGCTGAAAGTCTTTATATCGATTTATAAGAGCTTTAAAATGGTATATAACATAATCCTTTTTCTTAAAGTTGAATCTTTTTATAATAATTTTCATATAATTTTGCATTGATACCCATTGTATTGTCTTATCTGAAAACGCACCAAATCATCCAAAATAAAATTGGAGCCTAGTGATTTCGATACCTCTGAAATCAGCTTTCCAGAAATTTCCAAAACAATTAAATTCAAAAAAAAATGAACTCAGTATTGGGCTCAGTTCTTATAAAAAAGCTTTGAAAATCTAATTGCTAGTTTTAAAAGAAAGACTCTCTTGGGACCAACAAAATAGGTTAATCCATCCACAAACCATTTTCTTACTCACTTTATCCTTGCAATATCCATGGTATATGACAATATATAATGCTTGCATTACAGTATTAATGAAATTAGCAACAGCATATTGTACAGAAATTACCATTAAGCTATACTTCAACCAAATGACTCCCCTGGAAAAAAAATAAAAATAATGAAAAATACATTAAAATGTGAATCAGTATCAATAAAAAAGAATTTCTTTAAAAAACAATACGTATAAAAATTCTTTGTGATTTATTGACAGCAGTTCACATAGGAAGTAATTAAAAAAAAACTATCTTCATACCAAATTCTGGAGACTAAAAAAAATCTTAATCAAAGATAAGTCAACTCCAAAAAAATAATTAGTTCTTACGAATAAAGGGAAGCAATGAATGGAAAGAGAGGAACATCCCCAGTTGACTTATTTCGAATAATATTTATACAGGTACGACTAAAATGAGAAAGAGATTGTTCATGTTCATAGTTATATTGATAAATGTATTTTCCAATGAACTGGTAAAAAGGTTGACCGAAAACCAAGCTACCTTTTGGTTATAGAACATTAGACTAATATTGAGAAAGTCTATGGTTAGTGGACTTTTAGCCTTATTGTGAAAAATATTACTACTCAATAAAATAATGTATCAATATACTCACCTGCCAGCAAAATAGCATATGATTGATGCACAAACGGCAGACCAAGTGAGTAAATCTAAATGACTCAATTCATATTGATATATTAGCATATTATGTATGATGTGTAGTCTGAAACAAAATTAATGATATAAATTTTCCAAACACAAACAATATTATTTAGTTTCAAACATCCAATGTGGCTACAGAAATTATTTCTTGCACGTATTGTACCCATCTAAACAGACTTTATTTTCCAATGCAGCTTTCTGTCAAATATTTATATCTAAATTATTAAAAGACAATGAAGGTTCAATAAAGACAGTCCTTTGAATCGTGAACCTTCAACCTAAGCCTAATGACATAACAGCAGAGATGAGCTCATTCTTTCATGTGCTCTTCTGAATAATTGCGAAATCGAGCTAGGTTGCAAAATGTGACTGTTATAGCAACTTTGAATACAGCAAACCTAGTAACCTAAATATCTTGGCCAGACTGATCTGGACAATTAGCCAGCTGAAAAGAAAATTTTCTTTTTGGCTGGAAAATTGACCAGTTACTTCCACTTTGCAACCAGTCAACCTGAATACCAAAAGAAAAAATAACCTATGTCCTCTAAATCGTTTAGCAAAATTCTTTGTCTTTTTAAGAAAAACAGAGATTGAAATGAAACATAGAAACATCACTTTTAAACAATTTTGCTGTCTTTTTGGCAATAATGGGTGGCTTTTTATTCAAAATTTTGCAAGTTTGTAAGAATACTTGTTTTTCATCTCGTAAGAAGATAAGAGTGGGATGAATCTGCTGCAAAACAGTAAATAAACTAACCAAAACATTGTAGAGATAAATTCATTTTTGTTCCAAAAGGACGTTTCTTAAACGATATCCTTTCCACAACACACAAAATTGAATATTTCAAAAGGTTTATCATACAAAGGGTTGAATTTTCTAATAACCATTCTGATTATGATTTTTTTAAAACAAAACCAAAGAATCTTAAATATCCTAAAATTGTAATGTGGGTCATCTTTTTATCAAAAATCATCAATTGTTGCGGAAAGGACAGCATGTGCAGATTTGGGTAGAATTGTCCTATTTTAGCACACTTACTTCTGACCTTTTAACATGGCAATGGAATGTTAAAAATTATTTTCAAATAATACTGACAAAAACTACCTTTAAGTGAATTTATTTTGCAGAAATCTATAAATCAAACCTAATGTAGGTAGAGCAACAGAAAAGGTTTTCCTGAAAATAGGGAAAAATATAACAATCATTAGTTATATATATCTCAGAACGGGCCAGTCGCAGCTCATATCAGCAATATTGCGGTGACTATCCACAATAGAGGATAGCGATATCATTAAGCATACAACAAAATTGGAAAGCCATTTAATGACTCTTGAGGCAATTAAAAACACACTAAAAACATCAAACCTAAACTTAAACACAAAAGATGAGTATAAAAGTAGGACACTATATAACAATTAAATTATAAATTATTTCACGCATTTTCATTGTATTTTAATGGCCTTTTATTTGTACATGTTTTTATTAGTTTTTAAATTTTTTCTTTTTTCAAAAATTCTTACGGAATAAGTCTTGTAGATAGTATATAGAGTGTTTTGTGTAGATATTGATTGAATTATTTTACTCAGTTTTACTGTTTAATTTTAACTTTGTTTTTATACACTAGCTTGCAAGCCAGTGACTAAAGAAATCGTTTTGCTCTTTTTCATCAGAAGAGCATAGTGAGTGACAAAGTAATAACTATGGGTGAACCTGTGTAATTCGAACTCCTATAACTCAAATGATCACATAAATCAAACAAAATATGCTCATCCTGTATACCAAATCCTCTTATAAAACAAATATGGATTTGTTGGAAAGCTCTTTTCGAGATCTATCTTTTTTCAGCATGTCCAATTTTAATTAGTCCCTTGAATAAAATTAACGCAGGTAATTTCTCCACATCAATTCGAAAAGGAATTCTCTTTCTCTTTAAGTAAATGATTGACAACAAAGCATAGCAATGCCTTCTCTTGTGTCGTTTTTAGAAAAGAATTCAAACAATAATTGACGTCAAAACATTGCAAAGTCCTCTTTTCGTTGGTTTTAAAAAAGTAGACCCAAAAATATTTGCAGTTCATTGACATTTTTAAAGGAAAAAGTTTCAAAGATGAAGAAAATTTGGGTCTGTATTTTTAAAAGCGTGTGCGACTTCAAGGCTAAAAAGCTTCCTGCCTAGTACAGACACACAGATTTCAAAATTTGGTTATTAATAGATAAAATCAAACACATTGTTGGCCCCATTTATATAATCATAATTATGTTTTCCTATTTTCAAGATACTTTTCAGACAACAGATTGACATTTCCAGATTTATACATTGCTGAATTTTCTGATGTTTTTAGGGTATAATGTCAATCTGAATTTTTTTCATCTTTCTTTCATTTTTGTTTGAAATGTTTAAATTTAAATTTTAAAATTTAAATCTTTTATTTCAAATGGTGCACAAAATATTTCGAAATTCACTTATATATTTGTTTTTACTTTATTTTTAGCACTGGAAAAGTATTCTTAAGGTGGTTTCAGGAGAATTTTCACTAAAAATGGTGTGATTGAGCTCATTTTTGGCCCAGTTGTAGATTTTGGAATTTTAGGAAAGTTTTTTGGAAAAGATTTCTGATGACGTTGCAGGCAAAAGAAAAACCAAAATGCAAAAAGGGTGGTCAGCACCTGGATTAAAATCCTATTTTTTGGGTTTTTTGGCACTTTCAAAAATTTTCCAAGGGGCTCTTATTTCCAGGGATCAATATAAAACTGCACAGAGTTTTTCCATCCTCTTGTTTAAAAAATCACTCTTAAAAAAAGAAAAAAAGATATTTTCAAAGGATAAAACTGCTGATGTTGAATAAACAGGCCTGGCCTTGAATGGCATGTGATTACATGTGCACACACTGGCACACACGTACAATGGTTAGTGAGTGTTATAAATCTAATCACATCTAACAGTCTAGAACAATCGCCTGATCAGGACACTGTCTTGATCAGGACACTGTCTTGATTAGGACACCATTTTGGGGTCCTATATAAGACACTGGTGTCCTGATTAGGACATTCTGAAATTGAATCACGATTTTCGATAGTTTAGAGAAAAATCCGCAAACTAAAAGCTATTCCATTCGAAAGAGCAACCTAACATTGACCAAGTGCAAAAAGAATTATCAAAATCTGTCGGTGGGTTGACTTGCAATTTACATTTTAGAGGTTTCTATTATGAATCTTCCGTGATTTTGTATAAAGGCCTGTCTACATTGTAATTATTCCGGTTTTGCGAGATGTAGACTAGGCTTTCAATTGTTAATCATGAAAATAGAGATTCAAGTCTATTCCATCGACAGAATTTTCTGAAAATCGGTATATAGCATCAATTTTTTGTGCTCTTTCCATTGGTGGTGGTTTTGTGGTGCGGAAATATCTTGATTTTGAGATTTTAACCTGGTGTCCTGATTAGGACATCAAAATTTCCTATTTAGGACATCGATGTCCTAATTAAGACAGCTGTCCTGATCAGGCGATTGTTCCAGACTGACCAAGGGATGTCAATCGAATATTTCGATTGCCAAATCAATCGATTGATTAAACTTCGATTGTTCGAATCAATCAAACAACAATCGAATTTACATTTTTTCCCGCTTGATTGGATTCGATTGGAATTCGATTGATTCGAATGGAATTTGATCCCCGTATATATTATATGCTTACCCCGGAAGTATGGTTATTCTTCCTACAAACACGACCAAAAAGCCAGATATTGCCATCTTTTGGTCCAAATGACAAGATCAAAGTTGATTGAATAATGATGGAACTACAATCGAAGTTGATCAAACAATGATCGAACAAAGATCAAATTTACATTTTTTTGACTATATAATCATGATTCAATTGACTTTCGATCAACTGACTAATCGAATACCTATAATTGGATTGGATTCAATTACTTCAATGAATTTGATATCTTTCGATTGATATCCCCTGGTCATCAGAATTTTATGAAATTTTAGTATAAGAATCAGTTCATAAAAGTACATCGATTTTCGCATCAAAAGAAATTCTGCTCATCAGATACGAAACAAAAGAAAGTCATAAAAAAAACAAAAGAAAAATCGAAAAACTCAATTTCTGTCGTTTCGCAACGATAGGTTGGA
>JAUJPO010066968.1:0-12268 GCA_032270745.1 Tiaropsis multicirrata
AATGATATGGTTGCTTGATCAATAACTCTTTTGACAAGAATATTGCATTCTATTATGATTAAATCTTGACAATGGATTTACAGATGTATGACGTATTTTCTCAGGCTTTTATATTGGTTTTGTTGATTAACTTGAATCGTATGATAAGGCTTGTTTATGTTTGACTTTTTAAATAGAAGACTAGAATATCTGGCTGACGGAATTCGGCAAGGCTGACGGAAATAAGCACTTTTACGGTATGTACCAGGCTGTCATCTGTAACAAGCAGAAAAATGTGGAAAATGTTTGTATCCCTCTAAAAAAGGACAATAGAAAAAGTACAGAATAAGCTTAAAGAAATTTAAAAAAAGTTTCTTTTTTCCATTATATTCTTGGGACAGTCATTTAAAAAATGCCAAAAATTGTGAATGTGGTATAGGCAAGTAAGGAGACCCTGAATTTAGTTTGCCCGCATGGTCGATTACTACTCAATCGCGCGAACTACACTTTGTCTACAGATATGTCCAGGCCTAAACGGCATAGCCATTACCACTGCGGGAAGTTTCCCCATGATGACCCGGGTTTAGTTTTTGCTGTGGGTTATTGTTTTTCTGAAGATATAAGTCATAACTTGAAATAACTTTTGTTGTGGCCGTGAAACTGCCAAAAAACAATTATTGTTATTGAATATTTGTCTACTATATCCTTTGTATACACTGAAAAACTTGGTCTAACAAGGAAAAGAAAAACAGCAACACCAGCAACCCTGGTTGTAGCATAATTTTTGGCTTTAAAAAAAAAAGATAGATCTACTACGTAAGTAAAATAAAATTCAAGAAAATCCACCAAGCTCAGTAACTGAGTGACGATAGATTGGCCTGGAAATAAGATAAAAACTTACCTATTACTGCACTGGTCGAGGTTCAAATATCCTAAGAAATTCCAGACAATTTGATTTTATACCACACCTCGAAATACAACTCGCTCCTCTCCTTCTTGCGCCCTCTTCAAAATTCTCTTACAAAACAAAGTTTGGTTGAACCCGAGTTGTTGAGTAGAAAATAATATTCCGACGGCTGAAAATCTCAGTAATATAAATTCTTGTGTGATCGATAAGGCTGGACTATCAAAACAATCTCACTTACCAAGCAAAAAATCAAAATATTTTTTTCAGCAAAACCTTTTTGTTCATTCTGAAGTAAATCACTTCAAATTTAGCAAAATTAGAACATTTTCTTTATATATCTGTGCAAAAAACTACCTGAAACCGTGAAACTTCACTTAAAACCCTTAAAAATCATGCCGTTTGCTGAAAATCCTTATCTCCCATTGGTTTATTTTGAAAACGAAAGTGCATCTTACGCAATATTACAGTCAGGAAAATATTTCAATGACCCGAATATTTCAAGCGATCTCATTGGTCATCTTAAAATAAATTGCCGAACTAAGCCGAAATTTAAAAGTCGTTTTTCACAGCACCGAGACAACTTGAATTTGAATTTTCCTGAGACACTCAAAAATTTCAAAACAGTTATTTTGGCCGAGGCTCAGATTTTTTCAAATTTCCACGTCACGCCACGGACGCACTCCGCTGACCCTCAAAAAATGCGTTAAATGCTAACCCTTGGTCTAAGCTTTCGTAAGGAAAACTTTTCATAGTTTTTGGTAAAATTTACTAGCAAGTCGGAGGTTCGATTTTCTTTAAAAAAGGGTGTAGTCCATGAACGACGGAAATTAATATTAATTCAAAATGTCGAAATGTTGCTGAAAAGAATATCAGTTAAGAAGTGATTAGAAGATTCTTTCGCGGAGGCCTTTAGCATAACCCAATAGTTTAATTAATTGATTTTACGAGCCAATCAACGTTCTTGTTTGGCACTGCTGACTCGGCATACGGTCTTAGAACTTGGGCAGACTTTTTCATTTTTTATGCCTAGACTATTTTCAACTGTAAATCCTCCTTCAATTTAGTTTTTTTGAGACTACAAGAAGAGTAGAATTATTATAAATTTGTCAAAAATTGTTGCATCTTTCAAACAGATACAAAGGTATCAGTCGACGCAGACACAGGAATCGGAAAAAATAATTTTCCCTTAAAGGATAGGAATTAACCTTGCAAATTTGATCTGCGCTTCCATGGTATTTCAATCTTAAAGGTACGCACACACTATAGCAAAACTGCTTCTCTCATACTTATTCGCTTCGCCAAAATAGAAAATAAAACTTGAAGACGGAAAATCCTTAAATTATTTGTGTGTAATTTTTCCTTATCCAATTATTTTCAAAATAAAATTCAACATAATACTACATAAAGTACAAAAATTCTCATTTTCTTGATGAGAAAGCACAGCCTGGTTTCGATGATTCTCTTGTATCCAATTATCATGGCACGTGTTTACAATCTGAGCCAGTACATACCACCTCGGACACGATTGTAGTCGGGAAGTTGTTCAACGGGTCCTGAAATATATGAATCAAATGAAATGTTTCTTTACATAGTAATTCATGCTCCAATTTGAGACCACGGTGTTCTTCAGTGCAAAAGCCTCTAAAAATCGCTTGAATAAAAGAGACAAATCCTTGTCTCGATGCTTCGTTCTCCAAACTCGTTCAAGAGACTTTACTGTAGAAAACTTGCGTGGTCTCAAATTGGCATGTCCGCAGCGCCTTATAGGTGTCCGCTTTATTTGAAAAGATTTGAAATGAACTGAAATCCGTCCGTTCGTTCTAAGGAATAGGAACCGTTTCTCAGAAGAGTACGCTTAATAAAGATCGGAATTAACTTAAAGGAAGAGTGTCCAGCTTTAGACTATAGAGGGATATCACTGTGTTAGCAAGGGATATGGACAGTTTCAGTATTAAGGATGTAAAGGTTTAAATTTAGTTTAAATTTAGTTTAAATACAATACAGTATCCAATTGAAAATTAATGGAATTTGAATTTAAATGTTAAACGTTTGCTGTTTTGCTTAGACAATCGGAAATATAAAACTTTTGAATCGAGGGATCGAGAAATGACCAATCAAAATATTTTTTAAGGCAATGGAAATTGTTTCTACTGTAAAGCTCTAATTAGCGGACACAATCGGGAATTCCACTTGGTGTCCGCTAATTGGAGCTGTCTGCCTTTTGGAACGTTTCGTAATATAAGCTCTAAATTCGGGGGAAGAAGTCTGTCCGCTAATGAGAGCTGTCCGCCTTTTGGGGTGTCCGCTAATGAGAGCTTCGACTGTATCACAATATAGATTCGGGATTCAAACCTCAAAGCTATGTCAGTCAGTAGAATAAATGAAAAACTACGAACAATCAGCTTAAAAAGGATGTTAAAGTTGTTGGTCTGTAAAATACCCAAATTCGAATAATGATGACCACTAAATAAAAATTCAATATATTCAATAGGACATTCAAGGACCCTGACTGTAAAACACTGACGAGGCACTTTAACCAACAGGATAACGGAAAATATTTTCAAGACGAATTCTTTAAATGAGTAATCAATCAATACACAATAATGACCGAATAGACAAAATGATGATTCTCTTTCTCATAATAACACACTGTAGAAAGAAACTTATACAATTAATTAGCCATGAGTCAACTAAAAGCAGGTGAATTGTGAACTAGACAGCAACTACGCATCACTATACACTCACATATTTCCTCGAGTTTCGTTTTCAAATTTTTAAATTATTTATTGATCTTTTAAAGTAATCACATTTTCCTAAACCTAGTATTTGATAGCTATTCTCTTAAAAAAAGAGACTGAGACCCGTTGAAGCAATTGTACTTCTACATGTCTCGCCAAAAGCTGCATAAGCAAAATGTAAACAAAAGAATCTTTTGTAATGAATAGAGAAAAGTGTGAAGCAAGACACAGATCCGTTTCTTGAATATATTTTTTTATTATTTTTTTTGCGTACGTCAGTATTGACGCGCCGACCTCAATATATCACCGTATGATGCTTTTAAAATGTTTTTTTTTGGCACACATCCAATAGTGTCTTTTAGTTGAAAGAATGACGACTGTTTGGTAAAATTTACAACAGTTGTAGAGTTGACAAAATGAAAATACAAAGGCGAAAAGGTTGAAGCCTTTAACCAAGGTCAACACTCGTCACGTTTAACATCGAAGTGCCAGATTTTTTCTTAAGATCGCAATATATCATATAACAGCTTGCATCATACCTTATTATATTGGCTTGCTGAAGAAGACACGAAATGTGCTCAAAATATTCTATGTATTCATTCTATTTTTTCATTTTCATTTTTCTTACTACAACCATCATTATCATTTCTAGCTTATTATGGAAAATGGAGACGTAAACATAGTAAATATAGTTAAAATTTCGACAATTTAATAACTACTTTAAATCACATTGCTGGCAACATACTATTATTTTACTATTATTTTCCAGAGAAAACCTAGTTTTAGATTCAAACTTTCGCAGTTCGTCACATCAAGAAATTTTTATTGATAATAGTTAAACCACGCAACAAAGAAAAGTTTAACTGAGATAAGAAAGGTAGATAGCCCAAGCTCAAAATTACAAAATGCATTAAAAAGACTCGCTTTATCTCATTGCATCACACACAAAATTGATATTTGGAACTTTACGGGTCTAATCAATCTTCTGTATAGATATAATTCTTATCGATAAAATGACAAATAGAGTTTCTGACAAGACTCATCGGTAATTAAGGAATTAATCATAATAACCAATGGTGCTTAGGAGCAACAGGTTTTAATAAGAACATTAGCGAGGTTACACAAGAGGCTGTTTAGGACGTTAAACGCGTGTGTGTCAACCTGTACATAATTCGTCTAAACAAAAATAGGAGGCTTCTTAATGTTCTTACTCTCATAGCTTTTCTGAAACCAAGCCTTTGAAATGTTCTTGAAAAAGAGCCATTTTAGCTGTTTGGAGGCAAGCCTTTTTCCGCTTCTTGCATGGTTGGTTCTTACATAAAACAAACAAACGAAAGTATAGACGACATACCAACGGCATGAAATGATATTTAAAATATCAGAATACCGTCATCAAAACACCAATGGGGATGTTTGTATTAAGTTTCGTTGTTTTGATTTACCTTTCGTTCCCATGGTTCCATTAGATATCACTAAGGCTCCCATTAAAGCGAAGGAGTAATTAAGTGGCATTGCTCAATTACAGGTTTTACACCCCCTGTTGTTGTTAAACTCAAATAATGTTGTTGGATGTTATTGGAAGCAGGTCAAAGTAAAAATTTAAACTAAATGATATCATCAAAAAGTGTTAAATCGTCTCGCATCCGTCTCAATAAGTCGAATCATAAAATTAGCAACACAGAATCAAATTCATAAAAACATTTTTATTAAATATGACCTCTTTCAAAATCATCGTGTCTGATATATCAAAATAGTTCTTTGTTATCAGCCTTTAAAAGACACTAATTTAGACATGGAATTTAATTTGCGATTCCTTGCAGTCAGTTAGTTCACCAACAAATGTCAAGGTCAGAATTTTCTTGAAGGCAATCACGAATATGATCTTTTATACAAATTACCAAAACAACAGCCAAATAACAAAAGGTTTTTCATTTACGAACAAAATCTTTTAAAATAGTTCTAGATGCATCTCTACTAAGTTCTTAAAAGAAGTAGTCATTAAAGAGATGGATAAAATTTATATAAGTGAAGCAATTCTGGGGTAAGACCTTACCCCTTACCCAACCTAAAAAGGGCTATCCCTTACCTACCCTTTATCCTCGAAAAGTGCCAAAGAGGGCTAAGAACCTTAAATTTTATCGAGAGGATCACAACAAAATCATCCCTTTTCCGTTTTATTACGACCCATCCTCATATTAAGCAACTTTTTCCAGCTAGCATATACTAGACTTTCCTGAAACCAGACACAAATGAGTACATTTCATGTCACAAACAGGGCAATAGTGTCTAACATATCCAACGAGCCAAGATAAATAAACTGAAACAAGTCTCTGTCAATAACTAAAATCTAAGGAAAAAATGTACAAGAAAAAATAGAAAAGAGAAATACATCGAGTTAAAGAAACTGAGAGATTAATTGGTTTGGAGGCTGCTTGAAATAGAAGATGGACTTACCAACACCGGCAACAGCTGGGCATTTATCGTAGATGTATTTAGTGCAGACTTCTTTCACCGATTTAGCGTCAATCATCTATAGTAATATTAAGAAATATAAATTAAAATTATCAATTACGAAATTGTCCGGTAAATTCAAACGTCCAATTTCGCGGAGGGTCTATGGGAGATTTTTTCAAACTAAGCGTAAACAAACGTGGTGAAGCTTGGGTGATTTTTTTTTGGAAAATTAAGGCGACATCAGAAAAATGAATTTTACTACACTTCTTCGCAGAGACTACTTCAGGGGAAATTTACGGCACACCAGAAAATCTGCACAGAGTATATTAACGAATGATGAACGCAAGGGAAATAACGAAATAACTATAAAACTATAATTTTCAAAATTTTGGATACATTTTTAAGACAATTAATCAAACACTGAAGGGTAATATCCTTGAAAATGCGAGCCATGGCTCAAACAAAAGGTTTTATATTCCAAAATAGAGGATCAACTTTTAACTTGCTCAAGTAAACACTCACATCAATGCGTTTGTTCAATTCTGGGAGTGGAATACGACGTCCATAGGTCAACATTTGTCTGAAAAAACGAAAGAAAATTACATCAAAAAATGAAATAACTTCTCGTCAAGAACGTTGGTATCATGTACCATTTTGTAAATTATAAATTGAAAAATCCTGAGAAAACATAATATAATAATATTCATTATCATTTTTCAACGCTTTAAGATATGGACGATATAAATATGAAATTTGTAGAGGGCAAACATCAGTACCTTCCGATATCTTCACAGATTGGTGTACTTCCTAGAAATCAAAGAATTTAAACAATCAGTAAATTTCGACATTAGTATTGACTAACTAATTTAAATTACTGGCTGGCAACATATCATTATTTTCAATAACTAGCAATAGCTTTTCAAAAACTAGTTTTAAATTCAAACTTTCTTTCTAAAAATCAAAAATCAAAGATTATTGCCAATCCCGAGAGGGTGAGCTGGGTATGCAAAAACCAGAATGTAAGTCAACTTAGAAACATTCCAGGTCAGCCCGAAAGACGATGTAAACACCAGTACGTAAATAAAAATAGCAACTCCGTCCCCAGAGTTTTTTACGCGCGTCTGTTGAAGTTTTTTTGACATGACTTGATAAATGTCCCTGGAACTGGCTGCGAGAGTTTTCCATGATTAAAGGGGAACTATCACATTATGCTTTCTAGTTCAAATTTTAACAGTGAATTAATGAAAAGTGGCCAGGTAGTCTCCTCTGCGCTATTTCAACGTTTTCTGTATCGGCGCGTCAAAGAATACCCTGTAGTTCGAGTGTCTCTATATACGATATGGCTCTGCGGCTTGCAATGTCTATCTGCGCTGCAATTCCTACTCCCTAGTGGGTAGGACCCATTCCGAGACATCGGAGGGCATACATCCATACCTATATCTATATCGAGACAAAAAAAACGTTGAAATAGGGGATACCCGGAAACGAGGTTGATATATGAAGACAATGACAATGATAATACAAACCATCGAATTGAAGGAGAATGTTTGTCTTCAAAATATTTTTAGCTCTTTGAACTTCGCCTTCGGTGACACTGGTGCATAGTCGCATCCTTAAAAAATGAAGTGGTCAAAGAAACTAGTTAAAATAATGATAATGACCAGTAGAGACAAAAACGGGGAAGAAATATCATGGCCTTATAAGACATATTATAATATGGGGGGTAGGCGGAGGTCAATGAGGTAAAAACAGGTGACGATAAAAAAAATCTCACCCGGCCGGCCGCAAAATATATTTTTTTGTAATTTTTCATTATTTTCTACTTGACCTATGACGGCAAAAATCTCAATGTTTGATGACAAAAAAAAAACGCGATTAAAATATAAATCACACTTTTTTTCTTTCATTGTCTTAGTAGTCAGTTTGGAAAAACGGTAAAGGTCTCAAATGTAAGAGTTTCTTAAGAAGTCTCTTGAAGCTAATTTTATTTTTATAGGCTTCCAAGAAAAAAAAAATATACATTTAAGTTGCGACCGGGTGATGCACGAAGAAAAAGTTCATCCGGCCGATTTCCGGAAACTTATCTTAGACGAGGTTTTTCTTCTAAACCGCTTTGTCCAGTAGGCACGTAAAGTTATTTGTATGTTGGGAGTATTCATAAAACGAGGATCAAAACTAGCACTCACCATTCTCTTTGAGTCACGTAAACCATATCATCAATAGTCATTCGGTCGCAAACCATGTATGCGCCCCACAGACCGGTATCGGTGTAACACGTATTAAAAGCCATGTAGTTGTGGGCCAAATTGTGTTTTTGAACGTCGTTGGCCAATTGACCAGCCATGTTGCGGGCGCCGCCAAGAGAACGGTCCCAGCTTCCAAAGATCATGTTAGCGACCATCAAAGTGAAGTAGTCTGGGTTGGTCCAGCCGCATCCTTCGACAGCAATGGCAACGTGAGCCAATGGCATATCATCGTCACGCACTCGAACCTAAAAAAATAAGCCAAAATAAAAAAAAAACAGAAATTTGGGACCGTATAAATTATGCAAAAACCTCAAGATTTTCCTTGGACATTATTGATAAAGGATCAGGTCCAACTTTTATTTTTGAGGTATAGATTTTTAATTTGTTTTTTTAATTATGTAAGTTATGTAAGTTATGTAAGTTTCAAAAGCGCAAAAAACAAAACCAATTAGGTACTAACCAATCAACTGAAAATTATAAAGCAACATTTCACTATCATCACTCTTATAAATAAAACGTCACATACCTCGGATCCAGTAAACCGGCATGGCCTTAATTTCTCTTCTTCAGAGACGGTAGTTTTGAGTCCTTTGAAATTTTCTTCAGCCAACTTGGTCAGTTGATCGTGATTGACTCCTCCAGCAGCCGCAAGAACGATACGTGGTGCACTGTAGTGTGTGCTGATATAATTTTTAAGGTCTGCTTTTGTGATAGTCCTGAAATAAACAAAGAGTTCAATGGGCTAACTTTTGATAAGTAAGTTTGATGTAAGTCTCAATATATAGAGTGGGAAATACAACTTCCACTTTGCCCCATGATGATGAGAGAAGAATCTCTCGAAACGTAGCCCAAACGTTAAATATCGCGATCCAAGCCACGATAAACTTCCAATATATGTTCAATTGGCTATTCCAGAAAAAGAAAGGTGCCAGGGGGTCGGGTGTAACGTAAAATTGGCTCCTGTCCGGGAGTAAATTTGTGATGTCTAAAGGTTAATATGGGTGTGCTAGAGGGTCAAATTAATGCTTGTCCAGGGGTAAAAATGCTGTCTGGGTGGTCAAAATGATTATGAAGTTTATATATCTTCCACAACCAGTGCACAATGAATTCTTCCATTTAACAGCCCAGTACTAAGAAGTATATTAAGCTTTGGATGGTAAACCAGTTAATATCATTCTCTACAAGGAGGATAGCGTAGCAGAAAAGCCGATATGACAAGGTGTTTTGTTGTGGGACTATATATTACAACTTTGTTGTTGTAGATTCAAATATTCTTTCTTTCTTTTAATTAAGAGAATACTTCCAATTGTATTCAAATGGAAACAGACTTTTGTTGTTCCAACATAAAGCCTGGTCTTCACTCAGCACGCACAGCTCTCATCTTTTATGTCTTTCTGTTCTGATTGGTCTCGGAAATATCATTACGTCAGTTTGTTACGTAATGTTATCTTCAAAAACAAACCAGAACAGAGAAAAAATTAAAAGATGTGAAAGGTACGTGTTGCTCTCGCTAAGCTGACAACGGGCTTTAGTTTGAGAAAGTTTGTAAAATAAACTGAAAGAAACGTCTTAACACAAATAAATATACTAACTTGACGTTCTTTGAAGGTCCAAGGATTGTCATACCAAGTGGTGTTCCCTGGTAAGCGACAGAATGTAAATGGTCGAAGACAACCTCTTCCAATTGTGTATCTACCTCCTGATAAATAGGAAGAAAAAAATAATTTTTAAGTTACTGTTCTAGGATTATATCTTCCAGAACTTAAGCTACCAAAAAAAAATAAAAAATTCGGATTGTTTCCAAATTTCCCAAAAAGAGATTTAGAACATCATCAGTCATCTGGAACATCAGTTTTAAAAATATATACCGGGTGTCATAGAAAATTTAGTAATATGTTTATTGCTTAATATTTTTGTTTCATTAGATGGAGGAAAGTCTGACTCGAATTTTGAGGTATAAGTTTTTAAATTTGGTTCAGTATTTACCAAAAGTTATAAGCTTTTTAAGTAAAAAGTCATTGTTCAAAACATACAATAACACTTCAAAAAAGTGTCATTTTGGAATTAATGGCTTAAATTTAATACACTCTTTTTGACGTATTAAGCTTAAGCTTTAAGTAAATAGCTTACAACTTGGTTAATACTATTTAACCGAATAAAAAAAAGTTATACCTCAAAATTTAAGTTACACTTCCCATTATCTACCTTAATGGGATTAATTAATTAAATTAATTAATTTTCGCATGAATTAATTTTTGCGAATCGGAAAATTAAATATTTCGCGAAGATTCAAGTTCGCAAACTTGCCTGTTTTTAATTTAATTTCTTTCAGTTTCCTAGGGGTTTTTGGCAAAAAGCATGAAATAAAGTAAAGAAATAAAATATTGATCAAAAATCTATTTTTCGGCTCCGAGAGACAGCTTAAACATGGAGACATTTTGGAGAGTTGAATGAACGAGATAATGCATTACTTAAAGCCAGCCGCACCAATGACGATATTGATTTTTATCGTCGCAAAAAGAACCGATGTACAAATCACAGCAGACAAGCAAAAAATAATTATCACAAAGATGTGTTAACTGAAAATCAAAACAATAGCAGAAGTTTCAATATTTCAATAACCAATCGCTAACAACCTCGATATTCCCAACAGAGTGGTAACAAGCTTCAATCACCCCAATCTTCAAATCTGGATCTATTTCCTGCGTTGAAAACTACTGTCTGATTTCCATCCTTCCTGTCATCTTAAAAATCGCCGAAAAATTGTACAAAAGCAGCTTACAAGTTATCTCGAGGAGGATCATCTACTCACAGATACAGAAAACGCTCTTCCACCGAAATAGCCGCAAACCTGTTCATTGATAATATCCGCAAAAAAATTATCAACGGGAAATTTGTCAGCACATTATTTATGGATTTATCCAAAGCTTTTGACACCATCAGCCATGGATCCCTCCTACAGAAGCTTCCAACGTATGGAATCAAAGACACTGAGCTAGGCTGGTTTGAAGACTACCTTTTTAACCATCAACAATTTGTGTCATACGACAAAGAGATCTCCTATCCCTGAGCCGTTACGTGTGGTGAAGAAGTATATTGTGACCAATACTTTTCCTTATCTTTTTCAACGACTTCCCTAGCTGTCTGACCAACTGCAACACTATCATGTTCGCTGACGATACCGTCGTCTACACGTCAGGGAAAAATGTCAGAGGAAGTAAACACCAAATTAAATGCTGAGATCAACAACATTCAACACTTCCTTAGTGACAACAAGCTGATAATCAACTCAAAGAAAGGTAAAACATAAGCCATATTCATTTTCTACCGCTAATAAGCTTAGTGGAGCAAATCTCGAATTTTCCTACAGAGAAAAACCGATAAACACGACAGGCCAGTATAAGTACATAGGAATTTCAATCGAACCTCAGCTGAACAAACATATTGACAATACCATTAATAAGGCAATATCTCGTCTGAAGCTTATGTCATTGATTCGTCCAAGTATCACATCCATCATTTGCTTCTTTGAAAATTATAATACTTAATACTTTCATGTTTAACTTAATTTAATTTGTTTTGCACTTACAGTTCAATCCTAACTGGCTAGCCTTAAGCCTTCTACTATCTTTCGTACTGTCTTGCAAATATTTTATTACCTTGTTTGATTCACTACTGAAATAATTGTCTCAGTTCTATTCCTCACCCAAGTTTTCAGCTTTCAATATCATGTGTTTCTAATTTGTTTTTATTATTATTATTTATAGTTATATATATTTCACAGGTCTATTGACCTCTACGAAACAATCTTTTATAATATACAATTTAAAGGAATCTATTTTCCACATAACCAGTTTGTAGGCGGTAGGCCTCTTAACCAGTCGTGTTTACAGAATCTCATTTTTAGTCTTGTTACATGTTTTCTTCAGGTAGAGTTTAGTCCG
>JAUJPO010066979.1:0-12267 GCA_032270745.1 Tiaropsis multicirrata
ATTACAGAAGTTCGAATAGTAGAAAGTGTTTTATTAGAGTTTCCTAAGGAAAACTGACGGTGACTGAGATTTCGTTCAAATTATAGAAAGATTCGAATAATAGAAGTTCGAATTAGTGAGAGTCTACTGTATAATTCATCTGCCAATTTGAGACCACGTCGTTCTTTAGTACAAAAGTCTCTAAAAATCGCTTGAATAAATGAAACGATTTTTGTCTTGATGCTTCTTTCTCCAAACTACTTTAAGAGACTTTACTACGGAAAACTTGGTCTCAAATTGGCAGTATTTTAGTATTGTTTTGTTTGTTAAATGCTTTTGAACCTTTTTTGTTTACTTTGTTTTGGGGAATGTTTTTTTTTCTTCTTTTTTTTGAACTTACAAACTTTACACTCTAAACCTCGTTAGATTATGTACTGTTCTTTCCTTAGAATTTGCCTAAAATGGGTTTTCCCGAAAGAATAATTGCGAAATGTGGTGGATGACTATATCTATCCGGGGATCAAATAGCCGCTTGTCCGGGTGTAAAATAGTCTCGATTTCCAGACCCATTATTTATTAACCATTAGAAAAATAATAAATAAAATAAAAATAAAATAAAAAAGCCGTACGGAACATAAGAATAATGGTCTGGAAACATTGCTTACTTTTGACGATTTCGGGGTGGAAAAAAACTCAGGCAAGCAGCGCAGAATTCTACGCTGTGGATATTTAGGTACAAAAATTTAAAGTTTCTTCGCGGCTTTCTCAAAAACTTAAAATTCATGATTTTCATATCAAATGAAAGTGAAAGATGTTTCTTTAAAGAACAAGAGTAAAATATTTTTCTTCTTCGTTATGTTCTGTATAATCCATAATAAATATGCTATGTGACTAGACCATATATAATTTTCTCTCTATGCGTTCTCTTTCTTTTTGCTTTACTTTTTTGTTTATTTCTATAATGTTTTGTAGTGGTTTATTATGTGAAATTAATTATCTAGATCAATATTTAGGGTGTAAGACTACAGTCTTAGGGTTAATTTTGAGAAAAAGCTTTTATCCTCCACCCCCATCCTCTCTCTTCTTTTCTGGAACAAGGCAAATCCGTTTTTTCTGTGTTGACATTTTAAAAGATGTATCAATCAATTTTCACTTGCCACTTACTAAACTGTAGATCGTAAACTGTACTCTTTTTGTTTTTGATTTTTCATTTTTTTAGTTGAGCTAGCACTTTGTAGCTGTTCTTTTATCGATTTTATTGTTTTTATTTTATTGTGAATAAATAGTGAAGTCTCTTGAAAAATAAAATACAAATAATTATATTTTAACATAAATAGAAATTGAATTTGTTTAAACCTCGACACACCTCACTCTGCCCACAGCAAACCAGTCAATCTTGTTGGTCAGTGTCTGTTAGTCGAAATGTTGGCCGGTTTGCAAGGTATGGGGACATGGCAACATTCTTCGTGCGATTGCAACAAAAAGTGTATTTTGTTGCAATCGCATAGAAATGTTTCATTGTTTCCCCATATCAAATATCTCTAATTTGCAACTTTTTTGCTTTATTCTTTTGCCTTAAAAGATGTTCTTCATGCGATTGCAACAATCTATTTTGCTGCAATTGCACGAAAAATGTGTCCCCGCACCTTAAATAAAACATCTTCAAAGGCTATTTAACGTTTGCAAATGAGAATGGCCTAAACCTTTTTTTTGCCTGTATCGTGTGCAAAGTCGTTGAAGTCTTTTATTAAAAAGTGATGTCAGCAGGCTTTCATTATCCAATCAGAGTACAGCATTTGCAAATTACAGAGAGTACTGCCCCTTTTGCTTGCAAATGAACGTTCTTAGTAAACCTGTTAAACCGGTTTTTTTGCGGTTGCAAAAGGCCAACACTGTAACTCAAACACTACACGTTTTTGTTTATTACAATATAAATATAAGAACATCCAGTCTCAGATTTGGTGGAATTTATTTCAAAAAACTATGAAGAACTCACAATTTGAGCATGGGAGTTTTCCTAATAAAAGCTTAGACCAATGGAAGCATTTTAGACCTATATCTTTTAGGGTGAAAAATTTGAGAAAGTTTGGATCAAAGTGAAGAACATGCGAGCCTCTACCAAAGTTTTCGTGTTCTAATAAAAGAAGATTAAAAATTGTTTGTACAAAGGTATGTGAGGTATGTATTTCAATGACGTCACCAAATCAATCGTTTTGCTCTGTGTGACTTCTCCTTTAGTAGCGATGAAGTATTACTTTCGAAACCTTTTTATTGGTTACAAGTCAAAATGCTGAGATTTAGTTCTGCATGATTCTTTGTGACTACCCTAGGAATCAAAATGAAATGGCCAGAGAGTCATTATACCCACCACAACATTCGAATTCTTCGGACGACGCCTATTTACCGAATGAGTACTCGCCTTCAAAAGTCTCTTACAATGCAGTGGGAAAATGTTACTCTTGCAATGCATTTGTTTTCATCCTTACAGGATATAAACGACTTATTTTATCTCACATTGTTTATCCCTTACAGTGCATCTCTTTTTCCCTGCAGCTCTTAACAGTGTTGTTTTTTTTCAAGGCAAAACGAAAATTACGGCAATAAGTTTAAATTTCTAATTCATGATATCCATTACGTAATCTCTTCCGTGGAATCACCCTCAATATCTGGGTGTTTGCCACCAGATTGGAAATTCCAACAATAAAACGAGTGGCAAACATCCAGCTTTTTGGGAAGCTTCCGTAGAAAAGATGACGTAATGGTTACGATGAATTACTAAGATCTACATTTCATTTAAAGCCGTGACACAAAAAGCGAAAGTCCTGTCTAAAAAAACTACTGAAAATAATCGTGTTTTAAAAAGTGTTTCGATCTAAACAACACGAAATTCGATATAGTGTTCACAATATTTCTGATCGTCAAGAAACTAAGCCCTGCTAATGCAAGATATGTAACTTTATTTAGAGTGTTTCTTCTTTTGATTTCTTCCTTTTGGAAAAGGATTCTCCCCTGCCTTCTACGAGTCTTGGTGCCCAGATCATTAAAAAATTGAAATGCCATTCTCAGACTTTCTAAATTTACAAAAGTCCAAATTAGTAATGAAGTTTTAGAACCAAAAGTTTCGTTCGTTTGACGTTTGACAGACTCGATTTTGTGACGGAAAGATTTTTATCGTTGGTAATCCGGGGTAATTTCAATTTTATTTCCAGGATGGATGGATTTTTTTCTAATGGAAATATATTGTAGAAATTATTTATTCCTTAGACCCCCGAATCAAAGATAAAAGATTTTCGTGATTTTTTTATTCTGTTTATTCTGTCTGACTATATGTCTCAAAAGTTCCCAATCTACTTAAAAATTGTATTTTAACGGGAAAGATTTTCGGTCTTAATCCCGTCAAGAATGACATATTTTCAGACATTTTTGCGGTATTTCCAAATGTATAGAAACAACACCAGCGATAAACTGAGATAAGCTTATTTTAAAACTTTTGGGGAGTCACTAGTACTTTTCCGTTTTAATTTGTCAAAGATGTTCAGTTGTATCATATTTTTCACAACGCATTATCTCTTATGATGACCTAGAAAGAATCAATGATAAAAATGAATAAAAAAGAATATTTTTGGGGAGCCATTAAACTTACTTGAATGAGATTATTGAAATATTTTCAAGTCTCGCTTTATTCCGACTTGGTGACGTAAGAAAGCTTTATGTTATAAACGATTTTATTTGATGGTCTTTCTACTATCCTTCCTTCTCCTCTATTTCCCATCCATCTCACAAACTGTCACGAAGATAATCTCATGATTGATCAGGATGAACTTAGTATGTTTTATATGATTTGTTGGATTGCGTTCAGACCTTTTGGAGATATGCCAGTGATTTATTGTGAAATTTTGGCAATAAAGTAAGAGTTACGCTATTGAAAAATCCCTAATAAAACGTGATTTAAAAGTTTTAAATTTAATTAAATCAAGGCTTAATTTAATTTGACTGCTTTTCTTTAATTAGGGGTTAAATCTGGGGGGGGATGTTGGTGACGGAACCTATAGGGTCGGTTTTCCAAGCTAGTTTTTCTTCCAATGGTAGCGAAAAAGAACGAGGCAATAGTTCACGAAAAGTCTTTCTAAGGGTTCTTTTACGAAACTTTGGGAAAGTTCGCCGCAAAAAAAGTCTCTCTTAAGGTCGAGGACTGGTTTATCATTTAACCCACCGGGCCAATTAAATTAGTTCAGTGTGTTAGACCTTTTGTGAAAGGTTTCTATAAACTTTTCAAAGCTATGATAATGACAGCCCTTCAACCAATCTTTTGATAACTATGTTTTTGATGGTGCCTTCTTCTTCCTGTGTATTTCGAAATATACATTATAAAATTTGGAACCGACTGTTTGTTTTAACTTCCAAGTTGTGAATCTTAAAAACCTCTGTAGAATCATTACTATTTGTCATCCTCTATACCTCCGGTTTTGTACTGTTTCGGTTTCTAAAAACAAACTGTAACTTCCAACAAGTTGTAAAATCTTTCCTTGTAAGTTCAAACCTCTGTAGAATCATTATTCGATCAGTTTTTCCCAAACAGTGCCCTCCTCTACATCTCCGCTCTTCTCTTCCGGCTTTTCAGATTGTTTCGCAATCAATCTTGCGCAATGCTAGATAGCCTTTTTCTGGAGTATATATATTGGTGTTCAGGGGGTTACAAATTTTTGCGGGAATTAAATTTTGCGGATCATGGATGGGTCTTTTATTGTGGATAGAACAATAGTATTTTGTTAAAAACAATCGAAACCACAAAAACTGCAAAAATTAGTTCCGGCAAAAATTTGTACCCTTTAGGTAGTCCCTTTTGAAGGGTTGGGTGATGTGAAAACCCTTGCCCCCGTTCTCCTCCACCTCCAGTCAGACTTTTCAGAAATCTTTTTAATATTAATTAATCTCGACCTGAAGAAATCATTATTGGCTATAAAATCCATTTATGGAAAAAAAGGAAACATTTGTGAAATGTTATTGTCGGAGAAACTCTAATTACAATCATTCTTAATCCAGGATGGAAAATCTTCTTAATAACTTCCAAACTGTCTGAATTAGAAAAATCTGTGATCAAAACATACTGATTGCTGATTTTAATAATACATGTAAATTCAAATAACAAAGAAATATATGTATTGTCTCGAGAGAACTGATCAAACGCGTTTCTATCCAGCAGATACGGGACGTTCTTTTAACGTCAAAATAACGTTGTTTTAACGTCAAAATAACGTTATTTGGACGTTGGAGAAATCTCATGTCTCTGATGGATATGTTTCGACTGAAAGGCGAATTTATAATTGCTGATAATCTGGTTACCATGGCATCACGAAGCACTGCAATGTGATTTGTCTTCACGTCATTTTTCTCATCTTATCTTGTTAATGAGTAAAGCGGTAGAGACCAGGTTGTGATGACGTCATAAGTAGTTATCCTTCCTTGTGATGACGTCACTATTGCTTACTCGTCCTTTTTAAATAACAACTCTTTTACTTTCGTGCTTAATGAGCCCCCCTCCCCTCCCCACCTTAGTCTTCCTTCAATTCATGCAATCAAGCAATTTGTATTTGAAATCCACGCAATCCTGATTTTCCAAAATCGGGGAAACTTTAACGCAAACCGGGGAAATTTTGCTATTCACGCATACAGGGATCGAAAATTCACTTTTCACGCATCACGCAAGCAACCTAGTTTCACCATACGCAACGAAAAAAAACCATTCACGCTATCACGCAAATTTCTGGGGAGGGGGATTCCTTAATTAAAAGGGGGTAATAAAGGAAAGATTTCCCTAGAAAAATGAAAAACTTTTAGCATTTTTCGAGTAAAAGGATCAGTAAATTTCGTCTTCATATAAAAATCCAACTGTAAAATTGTCTCACTTCTCAGAACTAGGCCTAATAATAATTCAGTCCATATCTATTTCCGCTTTTGTTTCGACGAAATGGTATTTTTGATTGATGCAAATGACCCCTCATTATCCGATGTTGTTTAATTGGTCAATCATCATCAACTATCGGATTAAATTGGATTAATATTTAAAAGAAAACTGGTTTAACTTGTTTTGTCGATGATCGCTTTTCAGACAAACATCATTTTTCCCCCCTTCTATCAATCTTGCTTCAAAAAGTCTTGGTACTAATGTCTCATATATTGCCATGGCAACTTGGTGCTGATGATGTCATCAAGTTGTGATCTCAACTGAAGTCATTATATCCAGGCTTCTGTGTGAGCACTTGACAGTCTAGTTTGACCACTTGGCTTTGATGTCAACTTTCTAATCAAGTTTTTTAAAGCTCTAATGGTTAGGTTTGTCTTAGATATTGATAGTTGTCTTTGCATCATGTATGTAGAAGCTAATTAATTTTTGACAGTTTTGTTTCTGAGGACTTTTTGGTTCGATAGCGGGAAAAGCAGACTCTCCATGATCAGCCAAATGTAAAGCCGTGCTGCGATGAGTGCTGGCCAGCCACCAGGAGTGTATGAAACTCTATATTCGAGCCAACTGACCGTCTCAATCTTGTGTATTTGCTCTACACGAGGAATCTATGAACTCAGTTGCCATCTGGGAGGGTTAGGAGTGAGTTTTCGAATTAGTACTTATCATATATCTATCTGTATTCGGGTACAGTGGTTTCTAACTATCGATATATCACTTCTATTTGGTTTCAGTTGCAGGAGACTTTTTTCGTAACTATGAACACTCTTTAGTTAATATCCCGTCAGCAACCTTGGGCTGACTACCCAATTCTCCTCACACTTGACATGGGTTGACCCGGCGGGCGAAGGTTCGCGAAATTTTCAAGTGAACCGCTGGAAGTGGGAATCGAACCTTGATTTCCCGTACAGGAATCAAGGTTGATAACCACTGTACCACGGCGCCTCGACGGTATCGATGTATCAATGGTAATGTACACACTTCCCTAACACCCTATCTGGCAGTGGTCGGGATTCGATAACAAAAAGCATTTCATTGCAACGCTCCGTGTCGTCTGCTGGGTTTAAACCACGTGTATGTCTGCAGGTAAAGTTCCAAGCATGCTTGTGTGTGATAATAATAAAGAAAAAGCAAAAGCTGGAATGTGTTTTTAAGAGGAAAACCAGTAGGCATAGAGCATTATTCCAACGTTGTTTGGACGTTCAAATAACGTTCTGACATTGAATAATGTTGTTTGGACGTTAAAGCAATGTTCCGTGCCTACTCACTCACTGGGAAGGAAGCACTTTGAGAATGTCTTCAATGTTGATGATTTTGTTTGTTGACGAAAAATTGTCTCTTTCGTCATTGGGGTTTAGAGGCTTACCATCTATCAAGATGAGCCTCGTGTGTAAACATCATGAAAGAATTTTTGAGGGTAAAAATATATTTCAATCAATCACCCATTATTTATGATATCACAAGAGTCAAAAACAATATTTCTATATAAGGCGTGACATACGTCATTTTTATTGTTGTTGATTAGGCCTTGATTCGATTTTGTTATCTTCAGTATTCTATGTATTTCAAAATTGTTTTCAGAGTTAGTTTAAGGGACGCTCGTTCTTGCACTTGGCAAGGAGGTGCTTTTGTCATTCTGCTAAAAACAGTACGATGGTGCGATTACAATGGTGGGTGGTGATATATGTTGCATGTTAAAAGATTTTTCACACTGGTTTTCTACGGCGCAAATAACTCCCTGAAGAATATAGGAATATTGCTTATATTGTGAAATGATTACCCATTGTTCTGGTTTCAGTCTGTTCAAGCATGCAGTACAGGTCAAAGTTTATTTTAGTAAATAAGTTCATCACATAATTCAGCTCCTGTCATCCCAGCAGTCAAATGAGGTATTTGCAATGTCGTTTTGACGTTGCGATGACGTCGTTCGAACGTCGTCAAAATCACGTTTTGTGCTCCTGTCATCCGTTCGTCATTATATTGGCCAGGGTAGGATACAGGAGGAAGGCTATCTTATTCACGGAGAGTAATTATCTTCCATATAAGGTAATATGATAATTAGTGCACTCTCCTCCATTGGTTATAGCCTACCTCTGTATCCGACCCTGATTACAAGAAAAGAAAAGTGGTTTTTAAATACGGATGTCTGAGTATTCCCGGCTTTTTATCGTCACCTTCTTCAGGTTTTTTTTAATACTTTACCATTCCGTGTTCCCTTTGTTAAGAATGCATCAGACAGGACATCGTAAATGGTTGTTAAAAAGTCAGATCAAAGCTGAACGAAATATAAGAGTAATGTATTTGTCCGTAAAAAAAGTTGCAAGTTTAGATTTTTTCAAATTTGAGTGCATGATTTGATTGAATTGTTTGTATACCGTGAATAATTTTTGTCATTTTGTATTACAGTTGACGCTCTCAAATTTGTATCGGTGATGAGCTTATCGAATAAGAGAATATCGAATGAATGAATAGCTTCGTTCATGAGAGTTTCTTTTAAGGAGATTTGAAGGTGACTTTTAATTCAATCGAAAACGAAAGTTTATCGAATAATATAATATCGAATGAATGGATAACTTCGTTTATAAACAAGAGTTTCTTAAGGAGATTTGAAGGTGACTTTTAATTCGATCAAAAACGAAAGCCTATCGCGCAAAGAAGCATCGATATGTTAATTGTATACTGTTTCGCAGTTTTTTCCCCTGTAAATCCTTAACATAGAAAAATTGATGGTTTAGTGTCTCATCTTTATTTGATTGGCCAAAATTAGCTTTGATGTTTTCCTCTCAGCAGGCAGGGAACGTTGTTCGAACGTCCACAAACACAACGTTGTTTCAACACCAGAATGTTTTTTTTGGACGTTGAAACTATGTTGGAACAACGTCACTGGGCGGTCGTTTAAAGAGAGGCGGTATACGGGCGGTCGTTTAAATCCCAAGGCAGGTGGGTTCAATCCCAAGGCTGGTGGGTCTTACACCAAGGCGAAACCAATGTTGAAACAACGTCACTGGGCGGTCGTTGGGCGGTCGTTGGGCGGTCATTGGGCGGTCATTGGGCGGTCGTTTAAAGAGAGGAAGGTCGCTTGTTTCAATCCCAAGGCAGGTGGGTTCAATCCCAAGGCTGGTGGGTCTTACACCAAGGCGAAACCAATCGACCTCGACAACTTTCTCAAACAAAACCTTTTCGGACAAAATAGCCGGACAAAATGACTAAATTTGGTCGGACTAAAAACACGGTTTTAAGCCATTTGTAACTGTTAAGTCGGACGAGAAAAGTGACTTAAAAAATTTAGAGGTGGCTAAAAGTTTGTCCTATATATACCTTATAACTTTTGTTTATGATGGAGCTTTGAAAAGTTGTTTGATTTCGTAGTTATTTGTTTTGTGGAGATTTGAAGGTGACTTTTAATTCGATCGAAAACGAAAGTTTATCGAAAAATATAATATCGAATCTAAACTCGATTGAAAATCGACGGTATGTGCGGCCAAAAATTGGACCTTCAAATTCAGACCCTTACAGTGTGCAGTGCAAATTTTGCCGAAAAACCGACCCTTACAGTGCATTTTTCGACCATTTTCCCCCGATTTTAGTAAAGAATTTCAAAATTTTCTCAAATTTCTTACCCTTACAGTGCACCTGGATTTTGTCAGAACCTTGAAGATCCTACCCTTAAGGGCCGCACATACCGTAGGTCGGACCATATGAGTGTTTATGAAAAGCTTTGAAAAGCTGTTTGATTTCGTAGTGTATTTGTTTTGCGGTCTCACTTGAGTCTGAGAACTAACGACTTTACTTTTCTTTCTGCTTCTTTCTGTTTGGTATTTGTTTTTAATCAAGGCTCGTTACCCAGCAGGCACATAACGTTGTTTCAACGTCCAAATAACTTACCGACGTTGAAACAGCATTGTTTGAACGTTCCGTACTTGGATGTCATCCAAAGAAAGCAAAGTTTCTTAATCACTTATCCAGTAATGTTCTCCTTGAAACCACGTATATTTTATTTAGTTTCTCCGCATCAATTTTTTCTGTCTGTTGTCAAAAGTATAATCTTAAGGCCGGTGTCAATTCAGAACCCCCAGCTCTCGCCTTTTATGTTTATCTCTGTTCTGATTGGTCTAGGAGAAAACATTACATAACAAACTGGCGTAATGTAAGACCAATTAGAACCAGAGAAACAGAAAAGGCTATCGCTGCACGCTCTGAATGAAGACCAGCTTTTATGTTTGCGAGCCAACTAAAATATGCCATTAAGTATGATGGACATTTTGGCATAGTCTGTATTATATACATTCTTGTACTTTTCATGACGTCCGTCACTTTGTCAATGTTTGCGTTCAGCTTTCAACACACTTTGTAAATAATGTAACTGACCAGCAGACACGGGACATTGTTTTAACGTCCAAACAACGTTATTTCTACGTCAGAGCCTTATTTGGACGTTGAAAGAACGTTGAAAAGACTCATGTAACTGCTGGGTGACTGGAGAGAGCTTTCAAAATGCGAGGGCGGTTATTTGTGTTTGCAGTGATCAATTTTCTGAGAGAGTGAAAAACGTCATGTCGAGGTCATGTTAAAGTCTAGTTGTTTCAAAATAGAAAATTCTTTCCCATTATTGTGCAAATAGTATCTAGTCATAATCATGTTCCCAGTTGGCACAGCACGTATATTCCAACATTGCTTCAACGTCCAAATAACGTCGTTCTGACGTTAAAATAACGTCGTTCTGACGTTAAAACAACGTTCCGTGCTTGCTGGGTATCACTTTTGTCTTGGTCATCAAATCGGTTTCTCGAAATTTTCGAGTTGAATCGAGTTTTTGGAGTCAGATTCTCGACCCATTGGCATTGCTATATACACATGCTGAAAGTTTATTGTGACGGCCCTGGATCACAGAGTCACAGAGAATTTTAACACAGGTGCTATAACTTTGAGACGAACTAGTTGTAAACACATTACCTAAAACAAAGGACATTGTTTATATAGCATGTGGAAGGAATATTTCCAAGTAGAACTTTTCTAATCCTTTACCTTTATCTTCTTATTTATAAAGTCTGAACTCACGTTTTTACTCTCTTAAATTAATGTTCGAGGGTGACCTCCATCGGCATTTATACAACAGAGTCGTCCCACCCAGCAGCTACAAGACGTTTTATCAACGTCGTTTAAACGCCTTTTTAACGTCAGAACATTATTGAAACAACGTCCAAAAGACGTCTAAATGCTGAAATGACGGATGGATTTAACCCGATTAAACCCTTCATAATACCCCAATAAGAACTCCAATTTTGAGATGATATCACAGGCTCTGCTATCTCTGCTATCTATTACCTATCTCAAAATTTAATTAAACAGATCGACTGAAGTAACTTAGTGGTGAGAGCTTTTGCAAAAGTTTCATTTTTTGGAGTATCATTTGATGACTGGCTTTATTTTCTCGAATGGCATCAAATAGAATCATATCTTTCCTCAGCTATGTCATCATTTGAATTCCTATTGTTTTAAATGATTAATGGTTTTCTCTAAACCTGATGCCTGGAAAAAGGTTTTCTACTAAATTTGATTCGAAAATAAAGTAAGTAAGCCACGGCAGGGATTTTTGCAAGTTTTAGCTTTTTTAGATGTACATCCCTGTCTCAGTGACCCGATCATTTGCTTTGATTTAACATAATCAAAATCCCTGTCTCAGTGACCCGATGGAAATTATTTTTGTCAGTCAATCAGTAAAGGTAAAGAAAAGCCCGGGGGACACTGACCATGACGGCTGACGGGGGCGTGTCAATACCCGATTTTGTCTAGGTGACTCCCCCTGGAAAAAAACCGTTTTCATTGAAGTCAGGAAATCTACTTAAATCATTTGCTTTGATTTAACGTAATCGAAATCTTAACCTAAGCCATAGCTACTTTTAACCATGAACAAATTCTTTTCTGTGGTTTTGGCCTTTAGCTCACAAATTGTTATATAACTTAACGCAGCATCAAAACCATGAAAAACCAAGGCATTATTTCGATTTCGAAAACAAATTTTCAGGACGCCCTTATACCGCCCAACGCCCACTTAGCCGTTAGCTATTCCCTTATTTCAGAAAAATGTTGAGTACAGTATACTCCCTTGACCATCCTAATCCTCCATTACTGAAAACTTTCCTACTCGAACGCATTTTCTTGCCCTTTTAGCTAAGAATCTCTCATAAATGACTCGAGCCTTGCTATAACCCCAATGAACCTTGTGAATGTACTGTAGAGGGTGTGGATCTGCCAAATTGAGCCCATTGAAGTTTTCCGTAGTAAAGTCTCTTAAACGAGTTTGGAGAACAAAGCATCGAGACAAA
>JAUJPO010066990.1:0-12265 GCA_032270745.1 Tiaropsis multicirrata
ATGATTTTATTACGATAGGAGGGTGAACAATAATGTCATTACCGCGGACATAGCTAGAACATGAAAAATCTACGGAATCTCAGTTAGTTGTTAATCCAGAGTTCTATTATATATCCTTGCTCCGTCCTATTATACCAGATCCAGGGAGAGGGCACTCAATTATAAAACGACGGGGACACGCGGCCAAATATTGGGTTTTTAAAGTATCGTGCAAATCGTCCAAAATTTACCGAAAACCCTACCCTTAGCCTTACAGTGCATTTTCCCCCAGATTAAGAAAAGAAGTTCAAAATGTTCAGAAAATTTCCTACCCTTACAGTGCACCTGGATTTCTTCAGAACCTTGGAAAACCTGCCCTTAGGCTTAGGGGCCGCAGGTCCCGTAGGTTAGAACATTTGAGTATCACTGAATGTACTTCATAATACGCTCCAAGATCACATACCCGGTAAAAACCATTTGCCCGGTAAAAACCACTTACCCGACCCAATGAAAAAATAGGCTCAAAAAGCATGACATTTTGTTGATCATTTTTCTTCCTAGTCTGAATTGGAAAATTGTTGGACAGAAAGAATCACGTTTCGTCAGATAACGAGAAAGGAGACTACACCCCCTTCTTTGCTTTTTTATTCTTACTTTTAACCGGGGGCATCTAATTAATAAATTTCCTCTCCTCTGGCTAGTTGACAAAAAGTGATAAAGTAAGCAACCTATTACACTTGTACACGAATGTTATTTTTTACCAGGAGGAGATGAGAAACCTGACGAAAGCGGATCCAGACCAGACCGTAAGTTTTTCATCCCGAACAACTGTCGTGTTCAATTTGAATTCTTTTCGTGAGATGCCATATGGCGTTCTGCAACCTCGTTCCCAGGGCTGTTTGCGTTCCTTTTGACGTTCTAAATATGGCTCGTCATATACATAAAAATGTTGGGCGTTCTGAAATGGATTTTTCGTATCCACGTTATGGCGTCAGATAAACAGATCTACTGCTGCTACTGCATATATTAAATCCAATTTAACGACAGCAGATTCTAATTTTAATGTGTAAAACCATAAAGCAGTCACTCAACGACAAAACCTTTGAAATACATTTTCTTTTCTTAGAATGTGGTATTGCAAAAGCTGAACCACGAATCATCGGTGGTGAATTAGCCAAGAAAGACGCATGGCCATGGCAGATCAGTTTATATTACAACGGTCAATTCATGTGTGGAGGCTCCATCCTTTCGCCACGTTGGGTTCTCACTGCTGCACATTGTGTGGATGGGTTCGATTACCGTGGCTACCAAATTGTTTTAGGTATACAATCTTGAAATTTCTAAAGCATTTCAATAAATCCTCTTCGGAATATTTAGTCGAGAAAATTTTAAACTCGTTGATCTAGCCTGTACCAAACCCGCACAGCGGACCGAATATTACATTTTGAAAAGAATCTTACCGTGTTACCGTAATCTAACCGTGGGCTTGGGCCTGTAACTGTGCGAATTACCAGCTCCCTTTTTCATGGCTTTTCAGGTGATTACAACCGCAAAACCGTGAACCGTGATGAACAAGTCTACAAAGCTGTCCGTGCTTTCCACCACCCAGACTGGATGCGTCCTTCCGAGCTTAATAACGATATGGCTCTTATTGAATTGGACAGACCAGCCGTCTTCAATGATCATGTTCAACCCATCTGTTTGCCAGAAGCCGGCGAAGAATTAGCCCCTGGATCTGAATGTTACATAACTGGATGGGGACAACACAACGTCGGCCAATCCGGGCCACCTGCTATGGTCTTGAAACAAGCTCTCTTGAAAACCGTCTCCCAACAAGCTTGCCACAACAAGAACACGCGCAATCTTGGAATCCACGTCACTGATCACATGATTTGTGCCGGCCGTGGACTACGTGACCCAACATCTGGTTGCCATGGTGATTCAGGCGGCCCATTTGTCTGCAAAAACAATGGCCGTTGGGTATTGTATGGTTCAGTTTCATGGGGATCAGGTTATTGCAGATCTTCAGAAGCTTACACCGTATTTGCCAAGATCAGCTCTCAAGTCAAATGGATCGAATCTTACGCTTACTAAGTCTTTCGTAAAATTTATTTTTTGAAAAAAATAGAGAAATATAAATGGAAAACTTCATACATGTATCAAAAAGTTATTTACTCCTTTTTGAAGATTTTGTGATGTTAAAAGTTAATTGTTATACTCATACAACAAATATAAAGAAAATGCTAAACTTTTGGCTGGGATTAAATATTAATGTCTTTTAATGATCTTTTTATGGTCGTTCGCGTACATATAGTTGAACAACACCTCCCCTTCTGAGAGTTCCGAATTGAAAGGGAAAGAAAGGAATATATATGATAAAGTCGATTCTATCAATTCAATTCCTATCTTTCTTTTACAAATCTCTGGTGAGGCAAATGTTAAAATATATGAATTTTGAATGTGGAGGGCAAATTGAAATATTACTGTATATACTTTCGTGCACATTTCAAACATTATGTTCATATTCATCAAAGACGGGATTGTCTCCTGGAGGTGCTGGAGGTTTTTGTTGTTCTTTGTTGTTATTCACCTGTTGTCTTTGTTTCATGAACTGCTTGTTCATCCACCAATAGATACCAACAAAGACAGCGCAAATGAACAATAAAGTAAAGACCACTATAACTGCAATGGCGCTACCAGAAAGGCGGTCATCATCACCATCATCGTCACCCCTGTCATTGGGTGGTGAGGTTGGAGGTGTGGGCGTTGGGAAGCATTCTTCATTGGAGTACTTGCAAAACTTTTTTTCGTCAGGAGCAATAGTTTGATTAGTAAACTTGAAGCACCAATCACAAGCAGGCATGAAACGATCGCAATCACTCAATGTCGTGCTGTTGAAGGGAAGAGAATCAAACAATTAATCACAGAAGAAAGTTTCCCCAAACAGCCTTATTTTTCTACCATGACCGCACTGTAAGTATTTTAATTGGGTTTGATAGCTTTTCCCATCAAATTCAAAACTTCCAATTTGTTTTGAAAAATAAATTTATTTTTGAACCGCCTATTTCGAGCGAAATCGAAGCGAATTTTATCTCACTAAAGAAATGACGGTGAACATGATTAAACCAACTACTATAAAATGATGCCAAAATGATAATAATTCTTAATAGTAATGATCTTCTAAACCATAAAATCTTTTCAATCAGGTATGAGGTCTTTTATTAAACTCACCGCTTATTGCATTCGGGATCAAAACATAGAGGTAGCTTAGAAACATCACCATTAAACCATCTCCCAGAAAAATCCGTCTTTCGTTTATCCTCCGGGTTGCATTCAAGTCTTCCGGTCCTAAAACGAAAAATCATTTGTTTTACCACAACGAGAAATGTACGAAAAACTGTTAAAGCCAGATTTTATTTGCAATTGAGAAAATTAACACTTTTTACAATAAGGCTTGGAAAGAATACATCGGTTATTATTACTTACGTTGTTTTGAGGTCAGTCAGGCAGGTGACAGGTTGTATACATGGACATTCACAATTCATATCACTAATATCATTGGAACAATAACCAAACCTCTCCTAGAAAAAGTGGAGCAAAAGAAACTAAATTCTTTATTAAATTTCATTTTTATATCGACGACTTTTTTATCTTCTTGGCGCAGCATTTAAAATCTTCAATGGGCAAAAGGTATTCAAGAACTAGACAAGGCCCCATAAAAATAACTTAAAGAACGAGGATTAGATGGTTTTTAGCAAGGAAAGACGAGAGGTTAGTGAAAAGAAATTTTTATACTACAGACAACTTAGGACGATCGCAGTGTTCACTTGGTGATGGAGAGGCCAATAAAAACATATTTTTGCTGCAAAAACGTCTTATACTATCGATTGAGTTTGAAAAATAATATATTGCCTTACACCATCTTTGGGATCCTCACAACTGCACTTTTCTTCTTCATTACATTTATCATTAATATACAACAATAAAAGATTCGAATCAATAATCGGAACAACTCGATAATTCAAACAACTTCGCGTCGATAGATATCTCTCCGCTTCAGTCACGTGATCAAGCTTAAAAGAGAGGATGGAATAAAATTCATAGTATTCTCTATAGAGTTCATTCAACCTTTACGCTTTCAGGTAGTTTTGAGGTATTAGAACTAATACCGAGTTAGTCGACTACTATCAAACCAAGGGAAATTAGGTGTGGGTACAAACTGCTCGTTGTACTGATATTTGATTTACTCTATTTCCTTACTGAGTAAAACCACTCTTTGATAGTTTCATCATTTCGGAATTCCAAACAATAATTTTTAACCATCACTCCGTTGTCAATCATATTCTTTGCAACTCTTCCGTGCTAAAATATTAATGAGAATACTACACATATATTTCAGGGTACCAAGGAGTCAACCTGTTCGATTACAATAGCGAGGTTACTCAAGGGGCTATTTTGGACGTTAGACGCGTGTGTGTCGGTCTGTACATAATTCGTCTAAACAAAACTTGTATATGAAAATCTATGTACAGACCGCCCTACGCGCGTCTAACGTCCTAAATAACTTCTTGCGTAACCTAGTTAATGTCTTACTTGAAGACGAGGTTGACAATATCGATGGACGTATTCACGGAAAAAAAGCAACAATTTATATACTGTTTTCGAGCTGAGCTGACCCCATGGATGTCACGAATCAATATTTCGTTGTTATGTAATTTGAGACAATTAAAATCTGGACGTGTGCAGTATACTGTATACAAGTTGCACTAAAAGACTTAGAAAAAAAAAATGTTTACCATTTTAACAATATGTTGGTTTTCCAGAGTGGAATTTTCATTTTGCAAAAAGCTAGGTTGGTATACCACAAATCCATTACGATCGATTACAACACATGTCCTATGATAATATAAACATTTCTTGGAATTCAATGATGAAAACTACGTGATACGTGGCATTAGACCAAGCTAAAATAACAGATGTTCTTTTATGTCAAACCATTCGGTTCATTTAAGAGCATTCTTCACAATACCATTTTGCAAAACTTATACCTTTTATCTTAGTAATGCATCTTAACAAGCCCCCCCCCCCTCCAGTGGTTTGTGTGATGACTTGATTGGGTTTTTTTCTGGCGTAATGACGTGACTTTGGAATTATTTTCGACAGTAATTGCATGATTGGAAGTTTCAACATAGCATGGAAATCCTGCTGCTTCTTTTTTATGATTCTGATAAAGAATTAGCATGGTTGCAGCAGCCAGTTTTAATCTCCCACCTTCAGATGACAGTTGATAAAAGAACCAATGAAATTTCGCAAGCTTTTTGTTTACATCCCCTTGTTCTTATTTACTAAAAAAAAATTTCTTAACTGAGGAATAAACCTTAAAGGTACTAATTTTCGAGCGTATTAATTTTCGCGCACCAGCCAATTGTCTTTAAATTATCGGTATTAATTTTTGCGCACAAAGGCCTCCAATATATTTTTTTCTATGCATACAAATAAAAAATGAAGATAAATGCCACTTTTTTGGTAGTCTATGGTATTAATTTTTGCGCACTTCCTGATTGCGCATAATTTCGGTATTAAATTTCGCGCATTTTTGGGTACTTTAGGTACTTTTTGGGTAATTAGTACGCCCGAAAATTAGTACCTTTAACCTTTCCAGCCCAAATGACGACAATAGTCGTTCCAAAACACTCTATTTACCATACTGGACACTTTTGGTCATAACTTCTGACCACTTGAGATTCAAGAAAAAAGTATCTGCTATTTTTTGTAGCTGAGAAAGAGAGCTTTCCAATGATACCTTGGTTGATACCTTAAACTTGCCCTCCTGCCCAGAAATCTACTCAGAAAGTTTACTTTCTCCAAAAAAAAAGTTTAATTTTTTGACTATTTTCAAAAATTGTTGCGCGCTGAAAAGGTTAAGGTAGTAAAAACGTCCAGCGACAAAGATCAATTTTAGCCGAGGATGCAGTTTCGGCATCTTCGCTGAAACCCAGCCACCATATCAAAATTTAAAAAATGACTGGTGTGTCCTAGATAGTTTGAACGTGGATCGTGATTTTTCGAATCTTTGATGCGTAATGCGTAAGTAATTACACGAATTTTCTCACAGTATTGTCGAAATTGGGCGATGTGCGATCGAGACTGAAATGATCGTGATCGCGTAGTTTGGGTCACCGCTGGAGGTCTCCTTAACAGTAATCAGGTGTACTTTAGTGTAAATAATCAAAAGTTACCCTGAAACGCATTCTTTGATTGATCTTTCGAGCAATATTTTGAAATAAGGTAATTTGAAATCAATTGCAATATTTCCAGCTTTTTCTGTGTTCCTTCCTCTGCTTTGATTTACTCTAAGGATAAACAAATTACCAAAATTCAATCGAATGAAATTATCCCAAACAACCCTTGAACGAACACAGGCATAAGTTATATGAAAAACAGATAAACTAAAACATGTATTATGTTTGTTTTTTTTTAATTTTATTTTCACTTTATTTAACGCTGGACAGCAGTACATAGTAAAAATAATACTAATTTATGCCAACAATCTATTAAAATATAAAAACACTATAGTGTATAGAGGGAAAATTAAAAATATAGTGCACAGTTTGCATGAACAATAAACATTGACTCCTTCAACTTCAGATTTAAATTATTTCAGCGTTTTGAGTGATTTGATTTGCTTTGGTGATAAACAAGGCAGAAAAGAACTCCCTGTGTGCAGAAAAAACTAACGAACCAATCTTATGAAAAGCTAATAACTAATAACGGACGAACGGACAGCCAAAGGTTAATAGTTTAAGTTAGGTTACGTAAAGCGAGATGAATCGAAGAAGGACCGTTTTCCTGCAAAATCTAGAATGCCCGATTGGCTGTTTGAACTTTCTTGTTTGCATCTCACCGTCGTCCCCCAATTTGTCTCGCTTAACGTAACCTCGCTAACCTAAAGGTAGAGGTCCAAAAATTAAAGAATTGAAACTCACTTCAATAAAACATTTCCAAGAGTCATGACATTTTCACCAGTAAAAGCATCCGGATATGGAGTAGTTAGTGTGAGTCCTTTTTGTGCAATCATTAAACGGTACCTTAAAAATAAATTAAATCAAGATTTAGCTGTTTTAACTCTTTTGAATTACTTTGGTCGTGCTATATTAACACCTGTTATGAACTAAACACAGTGCAGCAGAAAGAAAGTTCACCCGCCCGTAAAAGAGCGAAGAATTCTGAAAACTTTATGCAATTTTTGTATAGTGAAGCACTGTACCAAGTGCCACTTTTTTAAAACCAGTAAAATGTTTGAGAAACTAGAATTCTTATTGAATGGAATTACGATTGTAGTTTCTTTAATCCTAGTTGTTTGCAATTTATTATGAAGATTTGAAGATTTATTTTATATACAAGACAGGGAAAATGATTGGCAAACCAAATAACATAATTCTAGTCAATACAAACTTACCAGGGTCGAGCTCTTGGGTCATACGACGGATTCATTAAATGACCAGGAAACGTACGAAAGAAACCATTCTCCATACCAATATACCTAATTGTGAAAGTTGAATACAATGCTAGTTAACATTATATAAAAGCAAACATACATTCTGTTTGATTCTTTTCAAAACAAAAGAAGTCATTGTGTTGCCATTTCTGAAAGTTAGAAGTCAGCAATGCATTATATTTCATCGAGGAACTGATTATCGGCGTTTTTATAACCAACTATCGGGATCAGTTCGAAGATTCGAAGATATTAATAGCTTTTAAGGAGGCTTTCAGCGGTTCTCGTGATTGTTTTTTTTGGCGTGATTGCGTGATTAGATTTTTTTGACGTGATTGCGTGATATTCACGAATTTTACTACATCGCTAACATTGCGTGATAAGCTTCGAATCGGTCGATTTTCGTGATGTGTGATTGAGCATGAAATTTAGCGTGATTTGAGTCTCTTTTAGTACTCCCAGAGAATTTTGTGCGTACTTTGTCTGTGAGCAAGGAGAAATTTTATAACTCTCATAATCCCTGGGATACAGGAGTAATTGGCTTCTTAGGTGGTTGAAAGAAAAAACCAACCTTGTTAATATGTTGCTTTTTGCTTCAGAATCATCGTCTGCCCAAAACTGATCCATCGAATGAGTGGCTTGTACTGACAACCGAAGATGGTTGAAAACATCTATACTCTAAAGATCAGAATAGATTTCCTGTAATTATTTTAAAGTTTAATAAAGTCTAATAAAGTAATGAACGTTAGAATTCTGCACTCTCAGAAAATGATCTGCACTTCGAGAGGTTAAATTCTTAAACTTTTTAGTCGGATTTTCTACTTAATGCCGGAAAAATTGTCTCAGTTAATAGCCTCATAGAGTACTGCAATCATCTATAAAAAATAGAACAGTCGAGACTTTTGACGTTGGTTTTGCAGTTCTGAACAAATTAATCCCAAGTGACATCCCGCGTCTAATTTCATTGTTATTTTTATGACCCATACTTAATACCAAGACGGATGGTTCAAAGAAACAAAGATTTAACAAAAAAGATATTGAACGTCCATTTAAATTAACAAGTCTGTGGACAAACCAAACACATTTTTCTGTAATTTTGATCATAAGATCCAAAGAGTTTTTACAGAGAACGAGCTAGTCTGGAACCATACTAATTTTTATCCATTTCACAAAGCTCACATAAGAAAAAATTAGTATGGTAAAATTGAGCAATTTGAATTCCGCACCAAAATGACAGTGGAGAAATTAAACCAATCAAATCGCATGAATTTCAACTCACACATAAAAAACAATAGGGATTTCGGCCAATCAAAGCGTTTCTTCAAGATCTTGAAGAAAAATCAATCCAATGCGACCCGTCTACTTTCGAGTCGGGTAAGAATCGGATGTAGACGAAATTCTATCTAAGAACGAGCATGTTATTTTAACAATTCAAAGAACATGAATTGGGGTCTGTTTGAAAAATGGTCATTCCGTCCGACACTAAAGTCTTTTGCAAAAGAATTCTCACTAAAAACTATATGTAGAAACCAGGATTATACGAAAGAAACCAAAAGTGATACTTTCCTGGTTTCTACATAGAGCATTTCCATTCTTCAAACACAGACACAATAGACCCACAATAGCTTACCTTGAAAAATCCATCTGGGGGAGTTGAAGTGTTTCCAGGGGTAAACAAATATTTCATTTCGTTTACGAATTCTTTCGTTTCCAGATCGAAATGAATGCTCGGTCTGAGAAATGCATCGGCTGGAAATTTAATGGCAGACATATCTGAAATTGTAAGGAAATAATCAAATTGTTTTAAAGAGATGAAAATAAAAAAAATAAATAGCTCATCATAATCTCACCAGCCTCTTTCTCAAGAAAATCCGATCTCCTCTCCAAAGGGTAAGGTCTTAAAGTCTGTAATAAAAAAAAAACGATATCGGGAGTAACTCTGGAATGTGTAGATAAGTTTAGATTTTCTTTCCTGGAAGAGCAGTTGCAGTAAGCAGCCTCTTCAGAGCGTAGAAGATTATTAAAAGAACCTGCAGATTCAAAATAGTACCTTTAGTAGCGACGTGATTATTACTATATTTGCACAAATCATCTTCCTTGGGATCCCACAATTTTATTCGATGGTAATTTTCTTTCCCTCCTTGATCAGTGACTTTAAGTTTTGAAACTTCATGAAGATCTGTTGTCACAATGGCCAAAATAAAATCTGATTTTGGTACCTACAAAAAAATATAAAAAGCTAATGAGAATGAAATTTAGTTTTTTTGTTGAGAGTTTAAAGTTTTTAACAAATATAGTGTATATGCCCATCTGAGGTGTCTGACCAATTTTATCAAGTATGTCCTCATTATCAGCTGTCAATTCATTTTGTAAAAAAAGTCTCCGATAAGAGTTTATCTACTTTACTCTACGTTTATATACCACCACATAAGAAAAGTTTTGAGGATTAAAAGAAATATTGAGAAACAAGAAAGTTGGCGGTGTATTTTCATCTACTTTAAAGAATATTACAGTTTCAAAAAGCAAACAAAGGATGCTGTCAGGTGGAGAATATGTCAGTCCAACGGACCTAATTATTGTTGACAAGCGGGATTGAAAGAGTTTAAGGTAAAAGACAAATCCGTTATCCTCAGAGAGTAAAAAAATCATGTCAATACGGCATTCCAGATAAAAGTGAAAGTTCTGCTGTGTGAAGTTGTACCAAAAGACCTCTCATCCTCAGAGGGAAATAACCAAACATCTTACTGCTTTCCAGATATAAGTTAGAGTTCTGTTTTGTGAAGTTGCACCGAATGGACCTCTGGATATTGACGTCGACACATTAGACAACTTCCTGGTGGCAGCAACACCACTAAATGAGAAAATAATGATTGTTTAATAAAGTAAACAATTTGAACCTTAAAGGGAGTATTTCACTTCGAATGACTGAAATATTCTGATTCGGAAAGATTTGTGGAAAATCTAGGGGCGTTTTAAATTGCTCTGATAAACTTTTGAAACTTCCCTCATTACACATTAGAAGCTTCCCGTAGAGTTGATTATACCTGATCATATCATTGTAAATGTTTTCTTTGAAGCTTTGAGAAGATTCAATTTCACGAATATCAACAGTACGAGAAAGTTCATCTGATCCTAATGGTTGTCCAAATTTCGGATGGATAAATGTCTGACCTAAAGGAAATCGGAGTCGTTTGTATAGGGTTTGAATTGGTCCACATGGAATTTCTTTGTCATGTCCATTGGGCCATAGCAACAAAAAAACCGTCGACTACCCCACAGTTTCACACACCTTTAGCATTGATTGTAATCTAGGAAAATTCAAAGTGGCAGATTCCAAAAGTCAACCAATCTCTTAAAATAGGTTCATGTTATATACATTGAAAAGGTAATTTAATACAAATTTAAGGCAAAGTTGTGGATTGTATCTACTTTGATTTTACTAAGGCATTCGATACCGTGCCTCGTCGTTGACTTTGCAAGAAGTTAGAAGGATATGTTGGTTCACTCAAAAAGTGGATATCATCGTTTATGAGTTGTAGGAAGCAGTTGGTCAAGGTGAACGACCAATCGAAATCGAGTTTGGACAATGTAATGAGTGGAATACCACAAGGAAGTGTATTTGGACCTTTGCTTTTTGTCTTGTACATAAATGATCTGCCTGACAAAGTTATTTCAGTTCTATTACTTTTCGCAGATGATACGATGATTTTCAAAGAGCTCGTCATCCAAAGTGATATAGACACACTAGCAAAATGGTCTACAGATTGGCTCTTACAGTTCCATCCAGATACACTCGGAAAATTCGTAATTATAAAACATGCACACCCGTATTGTCTGCCACGTAATCAGCTTGAGCATGTCTTCGTAGAAAAAGATCTTGGTATATTGGTTGATGCTAAATTGACATTTGAAGAATCAAGATTACGAGGTTTCAATAACTCCGGAGATCCTCCGTACGCTATACTCTACATTTGTCTAATCACATCTTGAGTATGCGCAGTCAGTTTGGTCACACAGACTACGTAAACATGTCAACTTGCTTGAGGGAGTGCAAAGACAAGCAACAAGATTGGTCCAAACATACCGTAACTTCTCGTATAGCAAAAGACTGAAAATGCTTGGTTTACCAACACTAGAATTTCGAAGACAATTCTGCGGATATGGTGTAGGTTTATAAACTCCTCTATTTTTACGATAAAGTTACAATACCTGACAAGTGGATTAGCCGACCCTGTCCAAACCGAAAGCACGCTCACAAACTTATTTTACCTAACTTCGCTATCGACGGCTTTCACGGATCACAAACTAAATCCTTTTACTACAGGTGCTACAACGTGATGTTGTTGCAGTCCTTCAAAGAAAAGCTTAATGATGCATGGAAGAACGGAAGAACCACCCCTCGAAATAAGATTCAGGAATAATTTAAGACAAGGTCGGTTAGAGACTAAATGTGAGCCTAGCTTTTACATCTTTATAATAATAAAAATACTGAACAATCCTTTTGCTTACGTTAATATCTGAAATTGTAGTTACTAAGAATGATAAGTCTTTGAAGTTTTTTTATGGCTGGAAATATGATATCTCTGCAAACAACTTATAGAAAAGATAGGAAGAGGCCATATGCTGAAATCTTCTAACCATTATACACTAAGAATATGTTAAGAATATTTGGAGGCTTTGGAGAATTTTCAAGCGACCACCTTTTTGATTCACAAGTTATCAAAGGCTATGATAAAGCTCGAATGACTCAATATAAAGAAATACCGAGTTGTTCCGAGTTTCTCAAAATAT
>JAUJPO010067001.1:0-12265 GCA_032270745.1 Tiaropsis multicirrata
CAGATTTATTTGCAACTCGCAAAAACCAACTCGCAACTCGCAGTTTTAATTGCAACACGCAACTCGCAACACGCAACTCGTAACTCGCGTATTATGAAGTCTCTAACAGCACAGTCTTGTAGCAATAGTCCCGGCAAAGTAAGAAAACAAAAGTGGTTCATATCCTGTGATATTCTAAAATTGATCAATTGATATTATAATATAATAAAATTTCTGATTGATTGATGTCCCTTTTAAAATGGTAAATTTCCTAAGTAAAGAGGAGAGGGGTTTTATTTTTATTTTATTTTTAAAGAAGTTTTAGTTTTGATAGCTACAAAAAAAAGTGAAAATAAAACTACAAAAATGGTTTGTATCGAAGGAAGAGTTGCATCTGCATCTTTTACAGTGTTTGCAATACTGGCTTTGTATCAAGTTCGTATAATCTATGGTGACTACTGGAGCTACATTTACTGCCTTGCAACATTTGGGTCTGCATTTGCTTGTGTTTTGGTATTACCTTACAATGACATTGTTAAGAGATCTGCTCTCTTGGGGACTATTTTTGGTGGATCATTTGTCTTGATTTTTGTCGTGGTTTCACCCTGGAATGTTTTTGTTACGTATCTTGCAGCATTATCGTTCTTTCATTTTTCGGAATATTTTATGACAGCTTTATATAATCCTCATCGATTGAGTATCGATTCATTTTTGCTCAATCATAGTTTTGAGTACAAAGCTGCAGCTGTGGCATCTTGGATTGAATTCATTATTGAAGCTTATTTTTTCCCATCTGGCAAGAGATTTGGGATGCTGTCTATTATTGGTTTATCAATGATTATATGTGGTGAAGTGTTTCGCAAATTAGCGATGATTACGGCCAAATCCAATTTCTCGCATATTGTACAATCTAACAAAAACGATGGTCATGTGCTAGTTACAAATGGTATTTACGCTTTCTCAAGGCACCCAGCATATGTGGGATGGTTTATATGGAGTGTAGGTGAGGAAACTTTATATATTTTATTACCAAGGGTTTTAAACATTAGAAACTCTGAGCAATTGGATTTTTGTTCACTAATTTTATGATTTAATATATAAAAATTGTTGATACCCTGAGATTCTATTAGGGATGATCTACAGGAAAACAGATAGTCAAGGCATTTCCAGGACCAGGCCAAGTATGTGCCTGGCTATAATTCAAATGAAGTAGATTATAAGAGAGGAAATAATCTAAAAGCAACATTAAAAACTATTTTAGAGTTTGATTTTAATAACCCAACAAGAGTGCACTTCTTAAAGACATCACACCTGAGAGAATTTTTGACTTTTCATTGTGTGATATTTTAGCATTGCCCTTTTTTAATTACTTCTTGATATTGTTGATCTACGTCTGAGAATTCGCCAGAAATTCTTCTTATTAAAATTAAAGGGATAATAATTCTTGATTCTTGTTTTTTTTTCAGGCACACAGATACTATTATTTAATCCTATTTGTTTTATTGGATACACTTATGCAAGTTGGACGTTCTTCAACGATCGCATATTTGATGAGGAAGCTTACCTTCTTGATTTCTTTGGCGAGGAGTATGCTGTTTACATGAAAAACGTTCCAACAGGAATTCCTTTTATTTATGGATGCGAAAGTTTTATCAAGTATGATTAACATATTTAACTCAGGAATATTCATTTTCCATTATGTGAATTTTAAATAGCGTTTACACTTTTTAATAAGTGGGTATCATTACGGTTAAAGCTCTCTGATTTGACACTTGTTAAATCAATTTTAAACTTGTTTGAAACAAAACTTATTTGTACATAAACTAGTTTTTTTCTTCCACTCGTTTTACTGAGCATGGAAACTCAAAATGTTCTGAAAATAACAGAAATTCTAGACCATTATATAATATATTATATTCTGGCTCTTACAAAAAGCTTTTAATCATTGTAAGTCATGTATGCATGCATAATCAAAGTATTTTAGAATTTATCTTGTATTTCATGTAACTGTATTTATAATGTGTAATGTTATTGTTATATACATAAAAATTTTATCCTTTTTTCGAACAGCCTTTTTAACTTTTCAGTTGCCGTGATAAGTCCACTTGGGCCAGATTCTTTAATTCAGTGTCATTTCCTTTGTTTCACATATTACAGGTAGTTTCAGGAGTGTTTTAGACATCCAAGAAGTTTTTTGTTTCCTCCGCTTGCATCTCATTTTACATTATTATCAACAGAACTTGCTACCCTGACGGTCCTATTTAAAGGGTCGTCAAGAATAGTTTAGAGACGAATCTTTTCTATTTGACTCCCCAGCGTCAGTAAAGGCACCACGCTACTGATGTGAGCAGTTCCATGAAGATATTATTCAAGGAATCTGGTTATCTATAATATGAATATGCTTAAAATTGGGTTTCTTTAAACCAGAGTGTAATTCGTATGATATTATCTATAAAGCCAAGCATAATATTTATTGTGGTTATTTTTATCATTATTGCTATTTTTGAGTCCCTTTGTTTTACTTTAGTACGTTTTATTTTTAAGGTTTAGGAAAGTTTTTTAAATGCACGTTTTTTAGACCGTCTGTTTACTGACAGACTGCCAGTACATTTTTTATTGTAAATTGTCAGAAAATAATAAAAGATCTTTAAACAACAATGCTGAATGAGTCCCACTTTATTTGATAGACTTTCCTATATACAATGACTCTTTTATCAGTAAAGCTTTATAATTAATAGACTTTTATAAATTCTTTTACTGACCAGTAAAGCTGTAAAAGTGACATCTCTAACAAAGGGTTATTTTCACTGCTTGTATTATTACTTAATTTTGAATGGGAAACCCAATAAATTGGTATTGAAACTTTAATGATTTTTCTCGGTTATACTGAAGTCTGTGTCAAAATGGTGTGCAATGTTTTTGTTTTGTTTGTTACTTGTTTGTTACATTTTGTCATATGATTAAAAGTTTGATAACGTTGAAAAGATATTCAGAACACTGAAGTGGGATATAAGTACACGAAATTATTGTCCTATTTTTCCACATTTTTTTTCGAAATTATTTCTAAATCAATTTTATCACGATATCTTGCCTTTGAATATTTTTTTGCCAATCATAGACGTAAAACCAAAAACCAAAACCAATCAGTAATTTACTAAACTTTTATTGAGTGTTTTTTATTTATTCAGATTTGCGGTTCAACAAAAATCACTCAAGATGTCTTTATTTTTTTTTCGCTAGCTTTACAATGAAATAAATGAATTGATCAAGTTATAAAATCCAAGCACTGGAAAAAAAGCCATAATGACGTCATCATTGAGAAAAGAGTATGCATCGTGGCAAAAAGTGTTGAATCAGTTCTGCCATCCAGAGATTATTCAAGAGTATAATCAATTCGAAAATGATGTAAGCAAAATGAAATTCCTGGATTGTATGAAAGGATCCTTGGTAAACTTGGCGACTACTCAATCTTTGGAAAGGGGCACTGAAGGTGAAGGCAGAAACAAGAATTCTGGTAAGATTTTTTTCATATTAACTAGATTCTGAAAATGTTCACTTTTGGACCTACCTTTGAGGAAAGTCTAAAAAATGTGCTAGTTTAATTGTAAAGCTTCACAACTGCTAAAATAATTTTATATTTGTAGGAGTTTATGCAACTGGGTCTTTCAAGCACGAAAGAAGAGTTAGCCCCTTTCATTCAAGTCTTGTCTTTTTATTTGACATGATTTTTTTTTTGAGTGGCTGAGCCACATTCGGTCGCTCCTTTTCCAATTGAACTTGTTTTAGTGATAAAAGAAGAAACATTCGCGTTTTACGCGCGTTTTGGTCAAATTTGCGAAAGTTTATTCCGAAGAAATTCGGATTTTAACCGTCAAAATGCTATTAATCAATATCGGTGGAAGCTGAAATCTAAACATTTCACATTATATATTAAATGTAAATATTTTACTTGAACAAGGACCCATTTGCGAAAGTTTATTCTCACGAAATTTTCTTAGACGTCTAATTCGGGAAAGCTGCTTTACGTGAAATTTCTTCTTTTAAAGTAAAAAATATTATTTTCGATGCAGAAAAAGCAATGGACTCTGACTGATATATGTCTACGAAATTTAGTAATCTGGGTAAATTGTCATCAGAAGACTACCCGAGCCAATACACTCTACACTGTTCTCCCCCCTAGCTCGAATATTATTCAGGAATTTTGGTAGACCAAGCCATTTTATTTTCCTCTTCTTTTTCATTTCAGACACTGGCGGACATACAATCAGTGCACAAGAGAAGAGAATCCTCATTCAAGCATACAAATCGTTTGGATGTTCGCTTAAATTGGAACATGAGTTTTACGCCATGATCAAAGGTCGGCTATCTGACTGGGCTTTACCGAAACCTATCCAAGATGTTATATGGCGACATAATTTTACCATCTTTCAAACAAAATTCAAAGAGGCCTCCATTTCTCACAAAAGTCACATTATGACCACAGACGCTGCTGTTATCAAGGAAACTCACAAAAATGGAGTCGACTTTTCTAAGTTAACCAAAGTACGTGCGTCAAGCTTAAAACTTTTCCATTCGGCCAAAGGAAAGTATATTGAAGGGGTTGCGATAGTCGCTCCTGTTATTCTCGTTGGAATTACAACACTACTAGAAGATGATTTCGGCGATCACGTTCAAGTGACGTTCTACAACAATATCCAAAGTACAGATAACAGATGGGAATTAGCCGAAGCAAAATTCCCAGTCGGTGCCCGTATCCGTGTAGCAGAACCCTTCTATAAAGTCTTTCAAGATGGAAACCGGGGCGTAAGGGTGGACTCGCCCACTGAAGTTCAAATTCTGGGCGGAGAGAATTCGTTTGATATGAATGAGATTCGAGAACGAGGAAAAGCTCTTATGTTAAATAATGAGTATATAGCAGCCCTTGATGTTTACATGGAGGCTTTGAAACACTTCTCAAGTGTTCCCACGCTCCTTAACAACCGTTGTCAAGCTGAAATTTGTTTGCATCAATACGAGGAAGCTCTTTTAGATGCAGCAGCTGTTTTATTTCTTGATCATGCGAACCAAAAAGCTAAGCAGCGCTACGAGGTTGCTTTCTCCAACTTGAAACAGACTTATGGCGATGATTGTCAGGCGATATGGAAAGCTGCTTTGAAGAAATCTCACGAAATAAGTGATTCCCCTGAGATTACCGACGGCTCGAAGGAAGGAGGAAATAAAGCATTTCGTGAAAGGCGTTTTGAAGAAGCCAAGTGTCAATATACTGGAGCATTAAATGATAAAGATATTTGTACTTTGCTTAACAATATTGCCATCGTTTTTTTGAAGACAAACATGTATCAGTCCTCGATATCAGCGGCTAATGTCACCCTAAGAATTGCAAAAAATGGTGCTTTGAAACGCAAAGCTACTTTTGCAACGGCCAAAGCATTTTCTATGCTTGGTGAGTTAGAAATGGCTGAGATTAGTGGCCAAGGAGACGAGTCTCTTGAAGATTTCTGGGATGATAGTCGGAAGCCAATCCAAATGCTACTCAATATCCTTGAATGTTTACCACAATTTGCCAGCATTGGTTGGAAGCAGACTTATACTATAGGTTTGGAGGGAAAGAATCTACCGATTGATTATTGTGTTTCTGATGCCGTGAGACATGAAAATATTCCTGGTAAAGGTCGCGGAATTGTGACCCAACGAGATGTTTTCGAGCATGAAGTTTTGATTGTGGATCGGATGATTTGTAGCAAAAGAGGAGATCACGGTGCAGAAGAGGGTCTCGTTTTATCCATAAACACAAAAACACACGTGTTGGAGTACCAACAAAAACGAAAGTTGATCACAAAGCTGTTAGAACTGAGCAAATATGACGGTTCGTTTGCTAAGAAATTGCTTTGCTTAGAAAGCGAGCCATATCAAGCCATCTTTGAAAGGCTTCCGTTGATTGAAGATCTAGATTCCTTTGGTTATCGTGCCTTAAATTGTGACATTGCTCCGTTTTTACCGCAAACACCGGAACAGTGTGGGGTCGATGCTGGTCGTTTGACGTTCAAGCTGGTTGATGATATTCTTGATGTCAACACTTTTGGATGGGATGTCGAGAAAGAACAAGGCGTATCCTTACTGTTGAGAATTTCTCTTTTAAATCATGCTGAAGATCCCAATTGTGTTTTATTAGCAATCGGAGATTCAATGGTTTTGCTTTCAAAATGTGAGATTAAAAAAGGAGAAGAGCTGACCATCAAATACAGCGAGGACGTCTCTAAATGGGGAATCGGGAAATAATCCGGTTGATATTTGAGTATAATCAGTGAAAATGAAACATCATTGTTGTCATGGAATGATTTAAAATTGAATGTTTAAAATGTTGTTGAGTTGTATATGAATAATAGCCAGGTTACGCAAGAGGTTATCTCGGACGTTATACGGGCTGTACATAGAGTTTTGTTTACAATGCTTGCCTCGACGAATTGTGTACAGGTTGCCACAGATGCGTCTTACGTCCTAAAAGCCTCTTGTGTAACCTCGTTAATGTTTACTATACTGTTGACATTATTCGTGTTGATGCGATGTAGTTGTGTTTTGAGTTTACGGTTGTTTGTTGTGTTTTCTATAAGATGAATAAGAAGATGTTACAAGTAGCCGTTGTTCTTTTCTTCTTCTCTCATCGTAATTTATTGGATAAAAAATAATTAGGGGGTACCTTTATTTTCATGCTAAGGTGTTGAGGTCTGAAATTATCATCAGGAGGGAAGCCCATGAAGAAATAATTAAAATAATAATTCTTCCTTTTTCCCAATTTTCCGACATTTCTGTATTTTGTTTTTGAGGAGCTAAATCAAAGGTACCTACTAAGGTGTGTTATGCAGGGGGTACATTTGAATATTATATTCTTAACATTAGAAGCCATTTATTCTTACCTCTTTCTGAATCATTTTATCCCTCTTGCCTTTGATGTTTTTGTTTTCTTAAGATCATGATCCGACGGCGGGGTATGCCGCTGGTTTTTGAAAAATGAACCCTAATTCATTTTTCGTGTTTTTGGGATTAACGAGAACCGAACAAAAATACCCTGGCCAGCGGCACATCCCTGTACTTTTTTGCCTAAGTATCCCCTGGGATATAACCATTACATATCCGTGATTGTTTATGAAAAACCATATGCTGCTCTAATCCTCTAACGAAACGTGCTTCTCATATATACGTCTAACGGTTTTAGTATGGGTCTGCAATTCAAACTAGAAAAAGCACTGTTTTTAAGGATGATAAGTTTTCCTATCAGAACTAAAAGCACCTGCTGCAAGCAGTATCATATTTTCTGTGATTAATTTTATTACTTTATTTTTAGAAGAAAAACATTACTTGTTTTTTGTTTGTTCTTTTCTCCTCCTTTATTTACACTTCGATTTGAGACGAGTAACAGTCGACGAATCCATATTGACAGCTTTGGAAGTGAACAGGAAATTGAACATGCATTAAGTATATTTTCTTGTTATCTTCCTTTTTCTATGTCCAAGAGGTCCAAGAGTAATTGGTGGTTTATTAAGTTTTTACTGCATATTATCAAATTATTGATGCTGTGAAGATTTGGTTGAGCTAAAGTTTCTTCAATATAACCATAAAATCACATTTTAATTTATGAATGTTACTGTGTTTGGTTGGTGTTTTTTCTGAAACGCTTGGAAATCGGTTTTTCATTCGGGCCAACGTTTCGACATTTATTTTTAGATTGAAAATTTTGTTTATTCGTGAAATGGTTCACGATAAGAAACTCCACGGTAAGAACAATTCCATGACTAGTTAACTTTTTCTTTGTTTGATAAAAAATAGTAAAAAAAAGTGGGAATGATAAAGTTTTCAGTATTTTTACTGAAATTGGACAACCATCGAATTTTACAGTATTATACTCTAATCCTAACTTCACTTTGAATATCTATTACTAGATAGTCAAGTCAAATTGAACATTTTCTTTCGTGATATAAATAACTCTTGGTACAACATTTCATCAGGTACCCTTCCCCCCTCGCCACCAATTTTTCAGTTGGTGTTTTTGTTATTTGCAATGAAATGTCAATTTAAAGGCGCATCTACTTTTTCTCTTTCGTTATTTTTCAAATTACCTGTTGTGGTGGGTGGTACCTTCCCTTCTCCTGATTTGTTTCAATTTAATTTTTGCGCAATCTCAATCCTAAAATTTGCAATAAGCAAGAGGTTAAAGGTCCGTTCTCTTTGAAATATTCCAGCGCTATATTTCCCCTCGCAATGTCAATTCTCTACATCTGCATGTTTTCTTTATAAGAACATTATAAGACAGACGAAATTTTTGGATGTTCTCAACTTTTCTGAAATAAAGCCTGAAAATGTTCATATCTTTCAAACAAGAGTCATTATAGCGGTTTTTTCTAAAGGGACCTCCATTACAAGGCTTATAATGTTCTCAACATGTTCTTAGCTTTTTGGATTTTAAAGCCTTCTGTTTATACATGGTTTGTTCTTGTATGAAAGCAAGGTGTATATGATCTTTTCCCATTAACATCCTTTACCTCTCTTGCTTGCTAATGAGACTAATTAAGTCGTAGGCGATAATGCTCTGACATATTTTTTTCATGAATCAAACTTTTCAATCATTGTTTCTTCACGTCTTGTTGTTGTGATTGGTTACATGTCTTCTGTTTATTTTGAATGAGTTTGCACTAAATATCTAAATAGTAAAATGATATAAGCATGAAAATTATAGTTCTCGAATACAGGCGAGATAATGTCTGACTGACTGTCTGTCTGTCTGTCTGTCTGTCTGTCTTATTCTTCGTGGAAAGGTTTTTTCGATTTGATCTTTTTGTCAATAAGTATTTAAGTTACATTTAGTGTGTCACTCAATTTTAAAGTAGGTATTTGATCTTTATTCGTAATACGAAGCAATTTTATGTTGTTGATGTAACTGTTTTGACAAACCTTTCCAGCGGTTATGAGAGAGAGAACAAATTTATTACTCAATATATGCATTGTAAAAGTTAAGACGGTTGGTAGAAAATAAGCAAAAGTTTCAATTAGTCGAAAAGTTAGAAAATATCTCTATAGTTTGAAAATCCGCAACAAATTTTAAGTTATACATCACTAATTTTGCTTACAAAAAATATGGCAATAGAATTTCCTTTTAGCTTTAGATCATTTTACAAGGTTTTGAACGGGCATGTTTGGAGTGTTGTTGTATTTTTGGCGGCTTCGCTTTTTATGTTTGCTAATAATTTTTTTTTTTTAAGGTCCGAAATGCAGAGTTGTGTGTTTGCGTTTATTCAGTTGTTGGTGGAAGAGGCATTACTTGACTTGTTTGGGAATGTGTTTCGTATGATTTCATAACGTAAATTTTAAATTTTTATAAAGCTCCAACATTCATTACCTTTACTTTTTGACTGGAAACCTCGTTTTTTTTTATTAAACGTTATTTTATACTAAGGCTCTCTTAATGCTTCTCATATTCAATATTTAGTGAAATACAGGCGCATAAAATAGACATACGCCAAAAAACTATTATAGCTCGGTATTATGCTTTGCATTATGCTTGATATTTTCCCCAACCTGAGCTGAAATATGCAATAAGTGCATTTCTTATAAAAAACATATAATACACCTACTTTAAAAACTCTCCTCGCCTCCTCTTATCTTTGGGTAACTTTTTCTGTTGCGTTTCGAAATCGAATTGATAATTATAATTTCTCTCGCGTATTTTCGGTTTCTAATGCCAAGTTGAAAACCAAATTAAGACCTTTTTGCATAATTGCTTGCACTTTCAGAACGAGGAAATCAATTGATCTAGTTTTGCTTTAAGAACGTACTTAGTACTATTTGTACTTGACTTTAGATAACTTTAAAGTGCTTTGTTGATTTTTATTCTGAGTTAGTTTCTTCATTTCTTAATATCCTGAGCGACAATTTCGATTAGTCATGACGGAAAGATTAACTTGAAATGCCATTATGTACGTGCTCCTGTATTTCTCTCTTGTTTACCAGGACCTAATTTAACCGGTCGACATGCCAATAAAAGTAGGCAGAACACGTACTAATTGACAATCTAGAATTTACGGGTTGATGGTGGAAACCGAGTGATAACTTTCCAGCAGATCACGTATAAGGAGGTTGGAAACTTGAATTTAGGAAAAAGTATTTGGCAAGAATTTTGGTTTACTCCGAATTAACCTAATTTTTGGTATGCTAGTGTTTCACTGTCTTTCGCGAATTTATTTTACGTTGGTTGCCTGGTAACCTATGGCCTTTAGACAATTTTGATTATATTCACAGGGTCCTTTACCAGCCAGCTTGACTATCTATGAACTAAACTTGGAGGGAGTGGGTCCCCCTGGTATCTAAAGAAGTTGGTTAACTACATTAGAGCATTGGGCGTTTCATGTTGTGTCAATCAGCAGTTTCATGAGTTTAAATGATTTACATAAAGATATTTATTGCTTTAAAGTTCCAATATGTCAATACATGTCATCTTTAAAAAAAACTATGGATGCAAACTCATCATGATCATTTTTCATCGAAAAACCATGGAAATTATGTTTTTAATCGATTATTAAAATGACCTCCTAATTAAAAATAGTCAACTAGATTCCCGTTTGTTATCATTATATGCTGTTTTAAGAAGAAGTTTTTTGTTGTGTTGTATTCGTTGAAAGGAGTGACTTTGTAATTTCATAAATTTCATAATTTCTTGCTTAGGATTTAAGAAGTTGGTGTACTGCACCTACAGTAAGATGTGAATGTAAATGTTAAAAGAATGGAATAAAAGTTGAGATTCGGGGGTCTGGTTTTAAATTATTACTGTTCAATTATTACTGTCCAATTTTCTTCAAGTACAAACACTTTCCAATCTTTATTTTTTAGTCATGGATCAATCAACAGGGCATATTATATCAACTTTTTTCTGCATTTTCTTCTCATTGCTGGACAACTATACAGATGTTGCACAAAGCGTTGTTCATTTCTACAACAATAAACGTTGGTATGGGTATCTAACCTTTTCGCTAGTCGTTGCTCCTGCTTTTATCAACAGTATGTACACCGCATGTATGTTCTACTGCAACAAAGGGAGAATAGTCAACAAAGTGAAATTTCCTTACCCGAAGCTAGTGTATGTGTTATGTTTCTTGCTGCACGGGCATTACGCGCGACAGATAATGTGGATATACGCTCTACGTACGAAAGCGGTTAACGAGAGGCTTGCTAAAGAGCTTGTCTCAACCAGCAGAGACATGAGCTTTTATTTGGAGATTTTTCTTGAATCTATGCCGCAAATGATGTTACAATTATATATCATGACAGTCATCTATGGAGAGTTACGTCTAATGGGATGTATTACATTGCTGACGTCATTCGTTGCGACATCATGGGGCTTGTTATTACTGTACAACGATGGAAAAGAACGTTTTTTCGCATTTCTTATCAACGGGTTCTGGCTTGCTTCACGTGTGTTATCGTTAGCCGTTTTCTCAAGTATTAGACGATTTGCTATCTTCGCTATCTTATTAGTACATAGTCTCTTTGTGCTCCCGTTATGGTTTTACGAGATTAAGAGACATCCGTTAGCAGAGGAACGACGTACACGGCGAGGATTTTGTCATACGTTTGTTTCAGATTTCTTTTTCGCGACCATGTACGCCGTATGTAATACGGTAACACCTATGATAACGCGATATTATTTCCCGCTTTCATTCATGTTCATCTTTGAGAATGTTGGGTGCGCCGTAAGCGTCTATTACTACGGTAAGATCAAACGGATTGTAAACGAGACGAACGGTGAGAAAGACTATATAGATTTCCAAGATTGGCCATACGCTTCTACTTTCATGGTCGGATTTTATACGGTTACAAGTGTGGCTTTTTTGTCGACGCTAACTTTACAGTTGTTGAAATGTTCTAAATGTATCGATCAGAAGTTCATGCAATCGAATATTCGTAAGATTATTAGTAAGATACGACCCATTCAAGTGATCAAGAAATCTGTGTACAATAGAAGACGGGGAACGAACAATGAAGCACGAACAATCAGATCGTCCGAAAGTTGAAGTTCCTATTTCAGGAACACTTTTATTAACTATGATTAATTTGTTGTTTAGCTTTCCAACTACAGTTGAGTCTATTACTCAGTTATACTAAGTGTAACTTTTCTTTTTTCAGAATTGAGTTTTACATCCTGTTTTTGAGAGACTGTAGCTTTTTTTTCTTAACCTATTTTTTGAATTTTTTTTTTCAATCGTTTGAAAGAAAGGTCATAGTTTCTATATTTTAAAAC
>JAUJPO010067012.1:0-26603 GCA_032270745.1 Tiaropsis multicirrata
ACAAGAGAGACAGACAACAGTTTTGGTAGGCTCTTTTCATACTCTTTCTAAAAGTATTCGGTTTATGTTTCTTAAAATGATATGAGGTGGTTATGTTTTTGAGCTACCTTATCGGACAAAACAATGTCTGACTAATTTTTCGTCGCACAAAATTTTCGTCACTTCCAAAAAATTTCGTCACTTTTGTCCGATAAGGTACAGCTAAATGACTGTGGTTCTGTAAAACTGCCTTTTCAGCACGCATATGGTGTATTTCGGCGTCAAAGGGTTAAGACCGCGTGCTAATTCAAATATACATGTGCCACGATTTACCGAACTCCTGAGAGTAAAGATATTGTTTTCACAATATAGAAAAATTAGTGATTATTTGGAATTAATTTGACACATCTTGCGTACATGGCAATATATATCAAAGACATTGATAATTGTATTTATTTGCAATTATCATTTGCTTAGTATCGGAAATTTGATGGAGACAGTGATTCGATCGTTTGAAAGTTTTGCTTAATTATAAGATATTTAATATCAATTGCGAAACCTTAATGTTCCGTCATGAAATATCCGATCTTTTGACAAGTGAGATTTCTTGGCCAAATATACCTTATCGGACAAAGAAATGTCGGACAAAAGTGACGAAATCTTTTGGAGATGACGAAAAATTAGTCCGAAATTGTTTTTTCTGATAAGGTACCTCTTTTGTCAAAGGCCGTATAAGAAACTTTTTCATTACTAACGACGATTTTTGATAGCCTTAAAATTTAGAAGTTGAACTTTTCAAAACTTGAAGATGCTCCCCCCGAAAAGCGTCCGTTTGTGAATTAAACCAAAGTACTTGCTGTCGAAATATAACGCGGTGCGAATCAAATGTTATTGCAAAGAAATTATGGCGGAATAATGGATTAATTTTTCAGTGGAGCTATGATTTTTAGCGGAGTAATGCTAAACCAACCGCACACTAAATCTTTCTGATCATTTAGATTCGAAAACTTCAACTGGGGCATAGATGTTTGTTATTCTGCCTGGTCAGCTTTTCTGACGGATCTACCCCGACGATACGTTGTTTAAAATGAAAACCTTTACCTATTTTAGGATCAAGAGTAAGCAGTATCAGTTGGCAGCAAATTTGAAGTAGCAAGAGATATTCCAAAATGGTGAGTGACTTTATACCATTGATTTGTTTTGCCGTAAAACTCTGTTTTATCTGTTACTCTCCGTAGCATAAATATTAGTGAGATTAAGTATCAGAGATAAATCACGACGACGGACGGCTCTTTACAGCCTATGCTTTAGATTGCGCACATTTCTACAGACTAGTCCGTGTAGCAAAGTAAGTCGTGATTTATCTCGGGTACTTTACCTCACTATTGCTTTTTAGCCACATGCCAAATCTGCTCTCAGACAAAAAAGCATTTTCAAGTCTTTTCAACACTGTTTAAATTTTTTTCTTTAAACACACGCGAGACAAAATTTCAAGTTAAACGTATGCAATATTTTGCAGAGCAACTGGAAGCAATTCGACCGCTCACCTATCACCGTTCCGCATTGTAACAAAATATATCACACGTGGTTAGATGATGCCGATTTCTCAACACCAATGAAATTCGAGACATTAAGTCACGTGACTACATTCGAAAATGCGGAAAACATTCTCATGCAGAGAGAATTACGGAGCCATCGGATCAATGATTATTCTTGCGTAACTAAATTCCGCCATCCTGCAGTACACCCTTTGTATTCGCGCAAAGGCTTATGGGTCACACCTGACACCTATTCCACCATTGGTATGGAAAAACATGGCAACATCCGTTTCTATGCCAACAACTTGGAATTTTTAAAAAAGCTTAAATTTTACATTTTCGAATACCTAGATGATGGTGATGGTACAATTTGTCGTGTTTTAGCAACAAATCAGACCTACCAAGATCTCAGACCTCTTGATCTCAACTCTGAAAGAAATGGTCCTTTATACTGGGATTCAAAGACCGATCAATTTGTCAAGTACAAGCTTTTCAAACGCCGACACTGGCCGCAATATGAACACTGTGATATCGAAGTTTTCCTTGAGATTTCTGAACCTGTTAATACGTTGATCAGTTATGTGCAATGTCAGAATCCAAGGGCTATCATAAAGAATGAACACCTTGTAGCTGGTACAGTAGAAGGCTTTAGCGACGAAGTTGGTGAAATCAAATATGCATTATTTCGATATCGCCATCGTTTTAATAGCTCCTTTTTCATCAACCCGATAGATCCACATTGTCAATCTGCTATTCTAACCATCAAAAATGTAGAATTGACATCTCAATGGTACCCTTTGGAAAGGAAGAAATATTTCCATAGTAACAATTGTGATGCATTGATCAAGAGTCTGTGTTTTACACGCTCATTTTGTAACCAAGAAATCATGGCGGAAGACGAGGCGGTAATTGATGATTTGGATTACGTTTTCAACGAAAATGGAGAGGTATGAGGTTTTCGTTCATTCTCCTAGAAGCTAAATCTCTCTGTGAGTGACTTGAAACGAAAAGTTTATAGGTTTATAGGCCAGTGACCATAAAAGCGTTTCACTTCTTTTCAAAAAAAGCTTTTGCTATACAGATTTAAGTCAATTTGAGGGTGGCTGATTCGGAAACCTAATTTTTGCGTTTTCAGGCTAGAAAAATCTACGGATTATATATTATGGTTGCCCAGGGAGTGATAAAAACCTGAATTACAAACTTCCAGCAATATAGTTTTTAAATAAAGAATTCTTTTCAAACATGAATATCCCTTTAATTTCAAAAACCTATATTGACTTTGGTTTCTTTGCTAGGTTCCAACGGCTTTGGTAATGCTGCAATTGATTGTGAAAACAGTGGAGCAAGTCAGAGGTCTGGATCTAGATGAAGATAGAGACACCAAAAAACCATTCAAAGAAGTTTTCGAACTTTTTATTGATCATTTCAAATCACACGAGGCTCAAAACGAAGTGAAAACTGAACTTCGGAAGTTTCTTCAAGCTGCATATACACTAGACATAAATCGTGCATTACATGGTTCTAAAGTACCCATTGCAACAAGTTTTCAGGAGAAACTAAAACTGTGAAATAATCCAAGTAAAAGGACAAATATGGTCTAAATATCATTAGTATTCACCTGAAAGCATCAGTTTTTTTGTTTTTATTTCTTTCTTATCTAAATGATTCCCATAGAAAAATGGTTAGGAGACTTTGCCTAAAAACTAATTTGATGAAAGTTTTAGTTGTTCTTATTGTAATATATTTGTTTTTGGAATTGTAGTTGTCCCTATTAGAAAATTAGGAAATAAATTGTGTTTTTACTTGTACAGAAGGATCTTAACATTGACTTTATTTTTCATTCGCTATCTGACTATACTCACTCATAGGCCTCCGCAAACACAGCCAACATGTTGGCCTACATTTCGAAAAGTTCACTCGTTTACAAGATATAAGTAACATTTCAAAACATTCAATACCCCGTAATTCCGGTTTTCTGGATACTTTCCCCAGTATTTGCACTCCATCGTTTTTTAAAAGTGAGGTAAACAAACCCGATTTTGCTTGCGTTTCCTTAGAGATAAGTGGTTTTTGGCCTTTTTCTCAACTTCCCAACGGATGCGTTAGAGCATTTAACTTCTCCATCTGCTTGTGGAGAGTATGGTGTGACAGGTGTGACTGGTTATCGTTCAATGTTCAATGCGTTCAAAACTTCTTGAACTCTGCTGAAATAAACTGCTTTCCGGATAACCGAAGAGAGAAAACGTTTTCATCAGTTTGTTGATGATGTCGGAAGCGGTCGGCGATCTTTTTAAAGTGTGAACGATACCCCATACACCCCATGAATGATAATCAATCAAAACAAGCAAATTCTCTCTTGAGGGGCCTTTAAGGTTGATGTCAACGCGATTTCCTATGGTTGTTTCGGCATTTCTGTCATTTTTGTTGGAGCGATCGTTTTTTTGGGAGGAATGATGAAATGTCAGTTGTGATACTTGGACACCAAATCTTTTCTTGGAAGAGGTTTTTTATCTTGACCGTGTCAAGGTGTTGTTTGTGCGCAAGTTGGAGGGTTGTATTTCGTAGCAATGCTGGGTTGACTATGTTGTGGTCTTTCAGAACGATGCCTTGAATCGTTGATAGTGATTGCCACAGTTGAAAGAGTGATCTGAGGTTTTTGTTCAAATTGTTGGTCTGTAGATTGCAGATAACAACGATTTCTTCAAGGGTGATGCTTTTGGGTGTTGGATGGTCATAGGAGTTGATTTCTTTGACAATATCAATATGAGAGGCTTGTGGTCCCGGTGACTATTTGACTCTGTTTAATCACGTGCCTCACGTGTCCTAGTGCTTTCACTTTTATCACGTGCCTCACGTGCCCTGAGTTTTTCACGTGCCCTGAGTGAACAATAAGCTTGTTATAGCCAATCTAGAAAGGCTGAAACGCAGACTCTGACTATTTCCACAAAGCGGTGTGCAACATAGTAGTGATGGTGTTGGAGTGATCGTGCACATGCTAATGTTTTGCATTCTGTCTGGCTGTAGCGATTTTCCACTGGTGAGAGCGCTCGGAATCCATAAGCGACAAATTTGGATTCACCATCTGGTGGGATCTGAGACAGAATTGCACCAAGGCCGACGCAATTTATTTTTCTGTAAGCGATCCAAGACCTGAAAAACTTTTTCGATGAGAAATCTAGTGATTCAAGACCTGACTTAGCGATCCAAGATCCGATTTCATTACCGTACGGGAATTTTTAGCGACCCAAGACCTGATTTAGCGATGGAGAATTCTTGTATTTGAAAACAAAAGGCGGACGAATTAGTTTTGTCTCTTTCAGGTAAACGGAAAATATGACTAAGGAGGCCCCACCATGGTTGGGGCCGACGGGCGAGAAATCTTTTTGAAATTATGGTGCTTAACTTTAGCTTGAAAGCGATCTAAATTCAATTAATTACTGTTAAGCTGTTAATTGACGAAGGTATGTATTTGTGATACCAAATACATAAAATACTTTTTGGATTTAACTACAGAATAATTGAAGTATTTCGATCCCAATGAGGCAATATTTAGAATAATATTTTAGGTGCGGTGTCTATAGTAGAGAATTTACGGTGAACTGGAAATACTTCTAAAAACCTCTGCAGGGAAGGAGGTCATGGCCTCCGGCCACCTGTCTAATGAGGGGCTGCGGGGTTAAGAGATCCGTAGATCGTTTTTTAGGGTTTGGGTCACAGAGAGGTATCTCAGGAGAGCCACCATGGTTGGCGCCAACGGTCAAAAAGAATTTCGAAAATCAGCCTTTCTAGATTGGCTCAAACAAGCCTCTTAGAGAAGACATCAAGAGGGAAATTTATTTTTTAATATCAATGGACAGATTCTACTTTTTACGCGTCACGAATCATCCTGAAATTCACGGTTTCACGCGCAAAAAAGTGTGATTTCACGTTCACGCAAACATCGCGTTTCACGCATTCACCCACAAAAAAAATTCATTTCACGTATTCATCGCATCAAAAAGTGCCAATCACGCGTTCACGCAGACCGCTGGGGGGACCCCATAATTGAGTCACACAAAAAACCCAAAGTTAGAGAAAATGGTTTTCTTTACGAGGTCGATGTTTTGACTTTTATGGAAGAAAAGAATGTGAAAGAAAGCTTCAGTTATCAAATTCAATTATAAAACCGTTTTTTAGTTCTGACATTTTAGCCCTGTCATCCAGCTTTTTTTTTGGTTGAAAACATAGGAAAAGAATGTGGTTTCAAATCCAATTGGTTCTTCCTCGTTCTTCTAAAAGTTATTTTTATTCCACAATAAATAAAGACTATTAGAATTTTGCCAAATTAAAACGAGTCTTGTCCAGTGCCGGAGAGTGTTGTTTCAGCTCATATTCCTTATTTGGAAGTCCACCACACTCTCCGTCAGAAACTTTGCAGACTTTTACGTAAGTATGGAAGTCATGTAATACTCATGTAATTCATTACGTAATTATTTCTACGGAAACACCCCAAAAACCCGATTGTTAAAAATTCTAAACTGGTGGCAAAGACTTTTTGGAGTGCTTCCGTATAAAGATTACGTAATGGACATCATGAAGTCTTTTTATCATACTGCTGGCGAGGCCTTGGTACAGTTTATTAGAGCCTATTTTTCAGAAATCATACATTTACTAATTGAAAGTCTGCATTCAATGTAGGTAAGTACAGTAGAAAAATCTTAGCAAATTTTAATGTAAAGGCCAGATGGGAATTCAAACACCGAAGCTTTCTATTGTGAAAACCGGTACACGTTATTTGTAAGTAGTCACCGAATTTGCTTTTTTGTAAAAACGCTATAAAAGGCGAATATTCGTTTGGACAATACATTCTTGTGTGTAATGGGGCCTTAAACATTGCACGATTTATAATATAATGAGGCTGAGGCTGACGAAGATTAAGACATAATCGCGTTTTTTGAAGAAGATTCCCTGACTTTTAAAGGACCCACGGGGCACGAACCCACAAGGACACAGGACCCAAGAGACGCACGACTCAGGAAAACTCATGAGGGCCTCACGTTTGGTTTGCATTGTCAAATGCGTGAAGTAAGGTTGTTTGAGTGATACAGAAATGACGAACTTTCGATGCAGAATGTTCCCCGAATTCCTTGAAAGTTTTCCCGACTTCATCAATTAATATGGTCATCAAATTTGTTATTTTGTTAACATACCTATCATTATTAGAAACAATTTGGAATACTTTCAAATGATAGTTTTTGCCTCTCAACTGGCACGCAACGTTGTTTCAACGTCCATACACCGTTGTTTCAACGTCCATACACCGTGTTTCAACGTCCATACACCGTTGTTTCAACGTCCATACACCGTGTTTCAACGTCCATACACCGTGTTTCAACGTCCATACACCGTTGTTTTAACGTCCATACACCGTTGTTTTAACGTCCATACACCGTTGTTTCAACGTCCATACACCGTTGTTTCAACCTCAGCCTCGATTTCAGGGCAAACCGTCGGCGGTCGCATAGGAGAAATGAGAAAAAGAAGAGGCCTAGTAAACGCCATCACTAATGTCAGAAAGCTTATCGGCCTGCAGAGGCTGCCAAAATTCAATCCATGGTAAAGCCGAGAAAACCCGAGGAAACTCGCTATGAGAAATGTATGGCTTATCAAAGTCCCGGTTGAAAATTTTCGGGGTACACCTGTCAACCTTTTATTGCTGTATCAACCTCGAACCTAGGGTATATACACCATTGATGTTCTATTGATGATTCTGATGAGGCATGGGTATGGGGCAGTAACTCTACATATTTTAACCCTTCAGGACCCTGGGGCCAACAAGTGACAACTGGGGCCGAAAATGAAGGTTGTATATTATTCTTTAAAATCCAAAAACTACAGAAGAAAATTCTTTAATTAAGCTTGAGAGATGATTAATGTCATTTAAATGACAAAAAATATACGACTATAATCTAACTTTAAAAAAAAGTCTGAATGAGTTTCTATTTCGAGACGTTTTGGTTTGTGACATTTTCTATTTGTATCACCATAATATTACTACTTATATATGTTTTTTTTTGTTGAAATGAATGAGAATGGGCAATAATATTAAAAAGCTACCCAGCATGGTATTGGAGTGATCCTCATACAATTTGTAATGCCATTCTATTTTATGTGTGCCGTAAAAAAACTGTTAAGTAAAAAAATATTAAAGCAATATGATTTTACCTGGTTAAAAGTTAAGAGCACATTTCATGATGTATGATATTTTGTTTATGTATTTTCTCGTCCCATCTCTTGGCTGATTGTGAGGTAAGCAAACTTTGCTGCAAACCACATTTTAATTTTTATGTATTCTATCCTATCTTAGTATTATTCCACGGCTATACCGTGGTTTCTCCAATTTAACGCGTACTCTAATTTAACGCGTAGCCTGATTTTTGAGAGAAATCGTAATTAATTTTGCTCTAATTATTAACGCGTAGCACGAATTCCCCAGTAAGCATGCGACGGTCATGCGACGGTCGTTTTTGGTCGGTTCGTGGTCAACGACGGTCTTTAGACCAACAACGACCGTCCAACGACCGTCTATTATGGTTATGGACTATAAACGACCATCATACAACCATAAAGGGACGATCAATTTTTTTGCAAGATAATTAGGTCTAGGTCTATTATGCAGAGCTATAAAGGCTTTTCAACGTATAAAAAACTTAAAAGGAACTGTATTTCCCACAAAACAAACTCTCTCATAGCGACTCTAGTTTGCGCAGCAAATTCTGTTCAAATAAGTACAACAAAAGTTTTAATTTGGTGGGACAGAAGATCCTGCCGGCTGGTGGTTCAACTTACTTCTACTTTGGAGTTATTCTTGTATTTGTGATCTGACTCTCTGGTCTCACTGGCTAGCCTGACTTCACCCATGCATTGTACAGCCGACAAGGCAAGCGGTTGAACCAGTTGTTTGTTGCAGCAACGAATGAAATTGTGCACCACCTATTAATCAGAAAAAATTATCTTCAAGTTCGGCGCAAATGCATCAAAAGTTTCATCAAAATCCATCAAAAAGATTATTTTGATTAAAGTTTTGACGCATTTGAGTTTAACCAAAGTTTCCATCCTAACAGAAAAAAATCGATTTTAATGAAGTTGATGATGAAATTTTCAAACTTTTCATCAAAACAATAACTGCGTTCGTAGATTTTACGTATGCATTTGAGTCGATGATTCACTCAAAATATATTTCTTCTTTCATCAAATTTTTTTTGATGGATTTTGATGAAATATTTTGATGCATTTGCGCCAGGCTTGATAATGTGAACTCAGCCCTAGTTTGGCAACGATTTTCAAGATTTCAGACTAAAAAACTGCTCATGGATTGCAAAGAAAGAATTCCGCTAATGACACTAAATATGGACATATTTTAGCAAAATTGCATGGTTTTGACAACTTTTTTTGCTAATATGGCAGTTTCAAAAATTTCGTGAATCGACAATCCCACGCGACAAACATTTTGGGAAAAGGGGAAAAGAAATTTGATCTTGCGAAAATTAATCTGTTTAAAGTAACAAAATAGTTTGTTTACCTTCTGGAAATGTTGCTTGGATTCTACACTTTGTATGAGGTCCAGTAATCCAACAATGTTGTGTGGCACAATGTTATCCAGGAGGTTAGGAAGAATGTTTTCCGTTGAAGGCCAACTCGCAAACAACCAACCGACTAAGTGGCGTGCGTAACCCACGGCAACCGCGTGGTTTAGCTATCAGAAAAAGTTAAGAAAAATAAATTTTCGGCACTGATATCCAGGGGGTTGGTGTTAAGAAAAATCGACACCCTCAACGGTGGGAATATGGATTTTTTCTGGAAACGCAATGCAGGAATAAACATAAACCGTACGGTCGTTTTTAGCTTGAAAAAATGGAATATTTATATTAACACACCTTTTTAGCGAAATCACGAGGATTTTCACGATTGTTGTTTTCAAGCTCTTTCTTCAACAATTCACCAGATTTGCTTCGTTTCTGTCGCAACATCGTCTGTGAAAGAAAAAATATGGAAAAAAGTTGAGCACAGAACGTCGTTTTAACGTCCCGATAACGTCATTTAGACGTCAAAACGACATAATGGACGTCAGATAAACGTTAAAAGACGTCATATGTTTGGTTTGAATGGTGAGCAACCAAAACTATTCAATTTCTACATTCTTTCAAAGGATATTTCTAGCCACCGTCAACAATGTGAAAAGAGCGAATACTTTATGACGCCCCCAGCCACCCCTCAATTCACGCATTTACTTAAACCTTTTTCAAAATTCACGCAATCGGGGAAAATTTCACGTAAATCGGGGAATGTTTTGCAATTATCACGCAAGCAACCTAATTTAACGCATTCACGCAAAAAAAAAATTTATATTAACGCACTCATGAATAGCTTAACAAACAATGCGTTCGTGAAAATCAAAGAGATTCTACAGTGAAAGTCGTGTAAAGAAAAATATTCTTAGCTGAATCTACTACAATCAATTCAATCTCACTGATTTCAGTTTATAGGGATAAATTAACATCCGTTTGTTGTGGTTTCCCCTCTTCTCTTCCTTGCCCTTAAATCTATTGAGGTTGAAATTCTAGACAATAATTTTTACCTCGTTAATTTCAGCCTCAGTGAGGGATGAGATCAATTTATTTGGGTTTTCCCCGCCTTCGGGTTTTGCTCTCAGATCCTTGAATTCGACTGTCTGCGGTTGAAATTTTAATATTCCGACATCGGTCGAAGAGTCGACTGGTATCACAAAGTCTTCTTCTACTTTTTTCTCCGTCGTTGTCGTTGTTGTCGCAGAAGCCGAAGCGGACGCCGTCGCACCTTCTCGTTCCCTGATGTGTGAAAATAAAAAGGTGGAAATATCAAGAAGCATACGTTTTATCAACTTTACGCAACCTCGTTCCCAGGGCACAGAGGGTTCCCTGGGAACGAGATTGAGCGTTACGTTGAAAAAATAAACCATATTATTCATTCAATAATGTGTGTATAAGCGATCAGAAAAATCATCAAATTTTTCATCAATCTTTGGACAAAGTCGATATGATGATTGCAAGAGTATGGATCCGTGGCCCAGTGGTCAAGGCGTTAGCTTAGGATCGAAGGGTCCCGAGTTCGATCCCCCCATGAGGCTTTCGGTGGTGAAAATTGCTAATCACTTCTAATTCCATAGGCTACTTTGTAGGTGTTTCGCACGGAAAGCAGGATCCTCATTGATAACAATTCACTAGAACAGAAGAGGCTATCCTGGGTAAATACGTCAAAATAATAACAATAATATTATGGCCTCACTTACCATGTTTTGGCAAGTTCTTGAACTTCATCAGAAGTTCGTATTGAAACACCGTCGAACCTTGAAGAGAATAGTTGGAATTTATTAAATAGTTAATTTATAAGATGTTGGGCTTTTCCAAGAAACGTTTTTAATGGTTTAGGCAAATGTTGTCGGCGTCTTAGGTCGCGCTAGCAGAGGCTTTTAAGTCCAGGATGAACAATTTTTGGCTGGGCGGTATTGAAAGAGTTAAACAACGCTCTCACCTGCGCTGAACCTCTTCCAACATGACCTCGCGATCCTGTCCATAATGTTCGTACAACGCTCTCAAAATAGGATAGGAAGCTCCCAGTACTTCATGAATCCTCTGAAAAAGAAATGGAAGGATATTTTAATCCACTGAAAGCTGTAGTGTAATTCTTTGCCACGGCATGACGTCACATATTGGGGAAAACAGAACACTTACTAAAGATTAAAGATGTATTATTTCGCTGTATATCGTCATATAGTAGATTAAAAAAGCCGTGCCGTGACTCCAATGGGAAAAATCATACTACCACTGTTATCGTTTATCGTTTTTTAGTACAAAAGTCTCTAAAGATTGCTTGAATAAAAGAGACTAATTTTTGTTTCGATGCTTCGTTCTCCAAACTCGTTTAAGAGACTTTACTACGGAAAACTTCAACGGGCTCCATTTGGCAGCTCCATAACCTGTATAGGATATCCATGGGGTTTCAAATTTTCAGCACGGACATCCAGGGAGGCTGGTAAAGAATCTACATCCTCAATAGGGAGGGGGGACTGAAATTTTCTAGAAAAGCTAAAATGAAGAAGCTGTATTTCCACATTCAGGCTCCCTTACGACCACGATGTATTCATTCATGCTTGTTATAACTACTATCAATTTATTCACTCACCTCCATGCAAATCTGCGTTTCATTATCCAACCCCTCAAGTGGTTTCGTTTTATCATCTTCGTTACTGGTGGCGTTCGTTGCACCTGGTTCGTCACCTGAGCTGGCCACGACACCTTCTAAAAAAATAGAAAATATTATAACGGGTTCGTCCCAGAAAAAAAAAATTAATGCGAGAATAAATTAATGCGGAATTAATTAATACGAATGGGCCTAAATTTCCAGAGTGTAGAAGTTTTTATAATAGCATACCACGGCGAATCTAAAAATAGACTTCAACTTCTTTAATTATGATTAAATTTCTCTGTTTGTACGACTTTCAATCCCATCATCCTTTGCGTTATTACTCTTGCACGTTAATTACATTCAATTACAAAGAAGAAGTAATAACTTTCACGGATTGAGAATTAAAACGAAAAGGATTTTAGGATTGAAACAAATACAGTACAAATAATTATGACGCGAACATAAATAGTTATGACGTGTGCATAACGGAGCGCTATTGGTTATTTAAAACAATAGAGATGACGCATTCTTTAGAAAAAGGTAACAAAAGTTATTCTCCGAGTGGTAAAGACCAATCCAATGACTGAGGTGTGACCCCCCCCCCCTCCCCCAAGGACACCACGAAATCGTAAAAAATAACACACACCTTCTGTGTGTTCATCCGAAACTGTTTCTTCTTCCGTAACCGCAGTAGCAGACCCCTCAGTTGTCTCAGTTGATTCCCCTTCTGGTGCACCAGCGGAATCGGGTGACAGTGGCGCCTCTTTGGTAGACGTATCCAAATCCGTTGCAGGATGGGTGGTTGCGGTTATGGCCGAGGTGGAAGTTGAGGGTGGATGAGGTGACGCCTCGCTGCGGCTTGTTTTGTATAGTTTCCAACTTAAAACCTTAAAACAAGAAAATCATCACACGTAATCTTTTCTACAGAAACATTCCAAAAAGATTCAGATCCAGTGTCGGACTGCTATATCGGACAAAACTTAATGACCTTATTGGACAAAATACACGGATTTCCTATTAGCAGAGTCGTGTAAAAAAGTCACGAAAATTGCATGTAAATAAACTCTGATTGGCTGAGACGTACAAACGTGATTATATCATTGCGTAATATTCTGGACATTTAAAAAATAATATAATGTGTATGTCTCAGTCAATCTGAAGTATTATTATGCTAAGTCTAGTCTAAAAATAACTAAATATTAAAATAAGCGATAGACTCAAGATTTGGGGATTCGCCAAAGGTTGAAAAGAGATGCTACTGTTAAATGGTCTACCGTAAAAGATAATAAACGGGACCCCAGAGTTTGACCTTTGACCTTACCTCTAAATCTCTAAGCAACCATTGGTTACTAAATCCAGTCCCCTGGCATGACAAATTGACAATGTACGGAATAATGCCACTGCGTACGATGGTCAACATGTTTTCACTGTCTAATCCATTCTTCAGGATGTTTAGCAGGGCTTTGGAGATCAAACCTAAGACCCACATTCTTTCCACTGACATCGATTGACCTTGAAGAGAGGGAGAAAATTTTTTTTTATTTACTACAACCAGTTGAGGTTGTGAGGTCACGTGACCGATATCTACGGAAACTCAACGTTAATTTCCGCAGTTTCTAGTTTGAGATTTTTTCAAAAAAATATTTATCAGCGATTGTGGTTGTCTGTACGGGTGGGTGATCTCTACGTTGTTTTCCATCAAATTATTCTTCAAGAAATATCTAAATTAATCAATCTTTTCTGTACACACGATAGTTACCTTGAAAAGGGAAAAGAAAAGTTATGTAGACGCAGTTGTGGTTGTCAGGTCCAAAGAAGAAAAAGTCTCTAATCTTTTGTTGTGGTCTCCCATTGGGCCAATTAGATCGAGAAAGCTAACCTTTTTGGACACTCTAAAAGCGGGAACAGGGCCTTCAAGTTGAGGACCGTTAGATAGCTATGCTTGATCAGGAGCTATGGAAGGAGGAATTTTTCTAACATACTTGTCGAAGGATGGTGATAAATGTGGTTTTTGTACGAGTGAGTGATTTCTACGTTTCCCATGAAATTATTCTTCAGAAAATATCCAAATTAATCAAACTTGTCTGTACACAGACCCGATATTTAGGGAAAAACCAAACGTTCATTTCCGTAGAGGGTCTCTGTTCCCATTCGCAATTTTTATTTTGACATTTGTCAAACTAAGCGTAAACACTAGAGCGATGCGATAGAACAGAAATATCGTTCCGCAACGACCTTTATTGTTGGTTATAATACGTAAAGCCCAAACGCTGTTTTACCATCAGTTTGGATACTCTAGGATACTCAAAAGCATATTCAACCAAAAAAACAGACCAAACTAATAATGTATCTGCCAAATTGAGCCCATGTCATTCTTTAGTACGCTTGAATAAAAGAGATTAATTTTTGTCTCGATGCTTCGTTCTCCAAACTCGTTTAAGAGACTTTACTACGGAAAACTTCAATGGGCTCAATTTGGCAGCTCCATACCCTCCAAAATAGAATACCTTTGCTTGCTTGAAACATTTTCTGCATAACATCCAACAAAAGCGGTAACCGATCACCGTTGATGCAATTATGAAACAAGACAATAGGTTCCATGGTATGCTCTTTGAAATTCACTTTCTTTCGATTCTTGAAATTGACCGCGTAGACGGAAGTTTGTTCCGGTGAATAATTGAGCACCACCACTTTCTGAATCTCATCACCACCTATATTTCATGGCAAAACATAATAAGGTTATATACCGGGTCTGTCAGAAAGAAACTGATTTCCACTGATTGCCTAGAGTAATTGAAACTTAGAGAGCTTTTTATTTAATCTATTTGTGATACTCATTCAAAAAATTATTACAATAACTTTTTCCATTTTTTAATGACAAACATTTTTTCAAATGTTTAAAAAGATAATGATTTAATATAAAAAAAAGGTGGACGACTTAGACTCGACTACCCAACGCAACGGTCTAAAATATATTATCTCAAAAATATAAAGAGAGTGCAAGGATAATATTTACAGCAAGATGTAAGACGTGAAACAAGGACGTGAAACAGTTGTCACATGACTGAGATCATTTTCAAAATATTTTTAAGATTTCACTTATCTTGTAAAAGACAGACAGCATATAACTACGCTGCAAATAAAAATATATAACAACTAAATTTCGAGGAGGCTTATTTTTGGAACTTCTTTCTGAAAATCTCAATGAGCTTTAAGAGCTTTTATTTTTGTCTCGACGATGAGCCTAAGAGCTTTTTGTCTCGATTACCTACCTTTTTTGGCGTGTGCAAGCGAACCTTGGCGATAAGTATCAGGAAAACCAGCTAAGAACATCAATGAGAATAGCGATAACAGTGACGGGTCCTTTGAAAAAAGAACAAAAAAAATAATGAATTTAAACTTGGTGTAAACAACAAACAGACCATCCACAAAGTTCTGTTATGCTGCAAATACAATAGGGAACTTACGGTTCGCCTCTAGAAAGGCAGTTTTAAGCAAGTGCGAGGAGCCGTCTCGCTGGGCGTGAAACTGGTTGTTGTGGCGTTCTAGAGCGTAGAGGACTTTTATGAAATAATTTAATTTTTTAACCAAGACGGTAAAAAACAAAACAAATTTCAACAGATTCCACAATTTCTAGGATCGATGGAACCGTCCTCTAAACATTGGAAGGTTATATTTTTCAACAGTAAAATAATAAACTTGGAAACTTGGTCAAGTTCACCCATCAGACACGGGGCGTTGTTTTAGCGCCCAAACAACGTTATTATAACGCCACAACGTTATCCGGACGTTTAAACAACGTTTCGCGCCAACAAAATGCATATCATGAATAAATGGACGCATGTTAAGCAGAATGTAAGAAGAAAATTTATAGGCATGAAATCCCATTTAACTATACGTTTAGCCTGTACCATACTGGTATTTTTTAAATATGATTGATATAGCCTGTACCATACTGTCATTTTTCAATTGGATACATATAGCCTGTACCATACTGGTATTTTCTTTAATAGGATTCATATAGCCTGTACCATACTGGTATTTTCTTTAATAGGATTCATATAGCCTGTACCATACTGGTATTTACAACGTCCCGTGTCTGCTGGGTAAGTATCGAAGTAAATGTAAGTGAAGAACAAACAAGTACCTGTGAGTTAGTCGAGAGTTCTTCCAACGTTTTGTTGGCTTGCAGAGATAAAGATTCACTCCATTTGGAGTTTCTCCACAAACTTCGCAAGACGTTGTCTACACCAGAAGCAGTCTCCAAGTCTGAACTAAAAAAAATTAAAGTTTGAAGATGTCTAATGTCTAAGACTAGATTAAGGCCTACTTGAGTCGCTTTTGTGCGTGTCGAATCTAATCGATTAAGATCGTCAATCTATAACTTTGCTTGAAAAGGATCGAAAGAAGTAATTTCATCAACAAATACTTAAGACTTAAGAATCGACTAAATTTGCAATAAGATTGGACCGACTAAAGTAGGACTAAGGTTCGCAGATGTTATCTTTGGCAAAATGGAAACGATTTTTATATTCATCATTATTGATAACCAAATCTGACATTAACGGGAAGGTGGTTGGAAGGTCATAAATTTCACTATAAGACCACAAGAATACGACAAAGGGAAAGGCAGGGCGGTACGGCGGTGTTTAAACCGGTGAGTCCTTTGACATGGCGTGACTGTAATTCAATCACTAAGTTCAATCCTAAAAACAAAAACAAACAGGGCGTACGAACAAAAGCGAAACGTTACGAACAGACCATGTAGTTCATCAGCGATAAAAAAATATTGAGAAAATTATTTTTTTAGAGAACCTAATAATCAACAATAAATAAATGACATCATGGAATCGAGGGTTGAGTTCACTAACTTTTTGAAGCATTCTGCACCTAGATTGAACAAATAAACGGCTGTGATTGACCCTGGTTGGTGATGTTCCTTATTTTCTTGTTCCACCTCCAGTTTGGTTGAATAAAGAACGCCAGCGTCTGCTATCTGTAACCAAGACAACGACATAAGGGAATGAGAATTTGATTATTTAAAGTTTAAAATGGGGACTATCAATTTTGAAATTTCACGAGACGTTGTGACATTTTTTTGACGATGTTAGGAAATCAAACCGACGCTCTGTTCTTTAGACAATCAACGACCTTCTTTGATGTATTCAAAAAGCATATTAAACAAAACAAAAACCTTGTAAAAGGATTGACACTAAAAAAAAAACACAAATTTGAGCAAAAATCATCAAAAATTTACCTCCGGCCCAAAACAATGTAGAGTCTTCGTCAGCACACCGAGTGTGACTAGCCGCAATTTGACCGAAGATGTTGGATCTTTGAGGATGGTGAATACGGCTGGCAACAGTTTGCGTGATATGAAGTCTGAGAAGGATTTGTGCTCGAATGTATGGTGCTAAAAAAATGTCAAGAAATAAAGGTAAATGTTGCTTAAAAAATTATAAAGAAATAAGAGGCTTTGTAAAACAACAAATTTTATTTTATTCGAGCAAAGCAAAGCTTTTCGGTAAAAAAATCATCTCTTTAATTATATATTCATTTTTTTTTGGAATGGAAAAATTGGAATTCAAGAGGCTTTTTCTAAATTATGTCGTTGACCCAGGGAGGGGCGGGAATTCAGACTTTGTAAGAATATTGATGGTGACTTCTATACACAGCAATGTCTTTTAAAAGCTTTACCACGCCGACTACGTAAATATACGGTTTGAAAAGGCTGTTTTACCGGTACACCGTCTTTTAGTCATAACTCCTGACCACCGAAATTCGCATGTTGGTCGCGGCGTGTTTTTTTCCCTTTACTTTTTAGAAAAGAAAAAATTGCGTGTTTGAAATAGAAACATGAATTTTAAACGGCTTCAAATATAATCCATACGAAATTTTTGAAACTACCATTTTAGCAAAACAGTTGTCAAAACCAAGCAAGTTTGGTAAGATATATCAATTTTTAGGGTCATTTACGAAATTCACAAACTAATCCAGTCGCAAAATTATATCCAAAATGTTTCGCGACTTTTTTTTCTCGCGAAATTTAATTTCGCGAAAATTAATACGAATAAAGAAGCACGGTACATCTTTGTTGGCGTATCACAGAAAAAGTCATAAATTACAGCGTAAAGCAATTACAGTATTACCGTTTCTATAGTTTTGCACTAACACTTGACATTTAAGGAAAAAACATCGCTATTTTTTGTAGCTGAGAAAGACAGCTTTCCAACGATACCAAAGTTGATACCCTAATCATTTGGCCTGGCCGAGAAATGGCCTTTGAAAACAATAAACTTTCGGAAACATTTGATGATTTTTTTGGCTTTTTAAAAAAGATTTCGGCGTGGTAAAGACTAAAATGGAAATGCGAAAATGAGCAATAATAAAGCGGTTTCTTCGAGTTTATTTCTAGCTGTAGAAATCTGTAAAAAAAATTACGGACATATTCCTATTACAACACGTGGTTTTTTTTAAAGACTTGAAGAAGGTATACGTTACGACTATTACAAAAACTTCAATGACTTTAGAGATACAGTTTATTTAACTCATATAATTTAGAACTCCTTCAATCCGAAAACTCATACAATTCGAACAAAATCTTAGGTCCCGTGCGTCCAACTTAATCAAACTTTAATCAAACTTTTATATGAGTTTAACTGTATCCTCCGATCGAGTCATTTACTAGAAGCATTTAAAAATAATTAGCGTGAGAGATACATACACTATCGCGACTGGAGGGAATAATAGCACCGATTAAACCCAACAATTTCTCTTGCATCCAAGCTCTATTGTTGGTTTCGTCATCCAGCAAGTCGTCCTTCTCATGATCAGCGTCTACAGCGTCCTGGTTTCCACCGTTGACTTTCGTTACGTCTTCTTTGACAGCCTGGTTCTCACCTTCTATAAAAAGTGTGACAAGATTTCAAGCCATTGTAACATACAGGACTCTTCTGGTACAAAGCATATACCATGCCCCCTGTTTATTAACTAACTAGTAATTGTTTCTAATATACAGCTCTATTTAAAGTATTGAGCATCATAAGAAGGTTCTCTTCATTATTTGGTGTTTTCGTGTAAAAGATTACGCAATGTAATGGAAACCATGAAATATACCTTCATTGTCTTGTTCTTTATCTGTCTCTTGGTTGGATGACGCAGTAGTAGCCTCACCGTCAACAACGTCACCAGTATCCACTAGAGCTTTCACTGCAACGTCTTCAGAATCTCTTACAGTTCCATCAACACTGTCGGTTGTACCAGATGGTTTCGTTTCAGTCGAAGTCTCCCCAGCCTCTTTAGGTTCTCCAGCCTTTGTTTCAGTGCTTCCAGAAGTCTCGCCCGTTTCAGGCTCCTCAGGCCCTTTGTCCTCTTCAGCCTTTGTTACAGTGCTTGCAGAACCCGTTTCAGTCGAGGTCTCTCCAGCCTCTTTGGGTTTTTCAGCCATTGATCCGGTACTGTCTTTCTCACCGGCTGAAATCTTAAGTTGAGGTGGTTCTGAGGCATAACCAGCAGGGCCTTTTTCAATTGAAATATCAGTATCCACTGTGGAGGCAGAAGCAGATACAGGGTCCTTCAAATCTACTTCCAGTTCCAGAGCCAGGGAATCCGCCTTAACGTCTTCTTCCTTATCCTCATTACAAAGCCCTGGAACAACCCGGTCCGACGGAAGTAACCCATCTGTATGGTCCGGCTTCTCTAAGACTGTCGAATTTGTTGTAACAGGGCAGCTTTCTTTATTAATCTCGTCACCACCGTATTTCTTCACCAACCTTTCAATATTTTCTACTTCTTTTGTTCCTAGTCTCTCATTCTCATGATTATCATCGTCAACCTCGTCAATACCGATATTTTCGAAATCAGATCTTTGACTTAAATCTTCACTTTCTTCAACTTCATTATCAGAATCTTCTAATGCAGGCATGGCGGAAAGAATTTCGTTCGATGTTTGCGTCCCCATCATCAGTTGGTCCTCTTCAAGATCTAAAGTAAAAACAAAAATAAATATAGAGGTTTTAATCGGAAAGTCGGATTCTTGGCATATTTTTTATCAATATTCTTGATGTTCATTACGTAATCCTTCTTCGAAAACAAACAAAAAAGCTAGTTGTTTGCCACTAATTTGGATTTTTAAGATATCTCCGTGTAAAAGATTACGTAATAGATATCATGAATATTTAAACAGATGATATTAACCTGATTCCCAAAAGAGGGTATGGAGCTGCCAAATTGAGCGCATTGAAGTTTTCTGTTGTAAAGTCTCTTAAACGAGTTTGGAAAACGAAGCATCGAGACAAAAATTTGTCTCTTTTATTCAAGCGATTTTTAGAGACTTTTGTACTAAAGAACGAAGTGGTCTTAAATTGGCAGATGAATTATAGACGACTTGAAAAACATCTCTAAATCGACAAAAAAAATCCATTTCACAATACAAAAAAAAATTTAAATTATCTATCATTTTTCTATATTTAATTTTAAAGTGCGAAGTAAAAAAAAAAGAAGTTCGGAATACTTTGGTTAAAATTTCAAGCACGATGACGTCATTTTTCGAGTTAATGCTAAACTCGAAATGCTATTTGAACTTTTTGCAAATCGAGTTATGCACTTTTTGAATTTGAGTTATTAAACTTGGGCGAAAAGTTAAATCAAAATTTTTCGTCTTATTAGCTCGAAAAATGACGTCATAATACATTTTAACTGGAGTATTTCATACTTCAAATTTTTTATAAAATTGTCAAAATGAAGACGAAAAAACAAAAAGGTATAAAACAATTATCTGGTTTGGAAAATATAAATAAAAAACAAAACGTCATAAAACAACTATTGCATTTGTACATGAAGTAACTAAAAGAAACTAAAAATCGAGACTCGTTTCCCTGAAAAATGTCTAAAAAAAAGACCAGACAAAAATGTCAACCAATGAAAAACGTTCTTAGAGCCAATAACTTCTAAATTTTGGTTTTTTGAAGGGGAAGAAAATTGTCTGCCATTTTCTTGTTTTAAAAAAGGATTAAGACAACAATTTACTATTAATTCGATCGCAAGAACATCCACATTTTTAGTAGTGAACAATCGGGAAATTCGCCATGGGTCCTAGCAGTGGGGTTCCCAGCACTTATGATCGACGTTCCATATTTCCCAGCTGTTTTTTTATTTTCCAGCTTGGAGCCATGTAGTGGAGTGGCTCAAACAGTAGTATGATTCTGATTAATTTTTAAAGATAAATAGAAATTACTCAATGGTGGCAACCAGTCATGTATGTGAAATCCAGTTACCTAGGTAGCACAATGTGTTGGACATCAAATTCTGTTACCAAATCAGCAAACTTCACAAAACAGCAGTACATTTCATTGTCTAGAAGAGATTGCGGGATGCGTTTGAAACCCTTCCATTCTATCCGGTAACGACAATGTGCTAAACATCAAATTCTGTTACCAAATCACCAAATTTATGAGCAGCAGTACATTTCATTGCCCAAAACAAAGCTTAAACACATAACAATAGTTTGCCAGAGTTTTATCACACCAATGTCTAAAAGAGATTCTGGAATGCGTTTAAAACTCGTCCATCTTATGCGAACCAATCAGCATGCGTCATTTCGGTCACATGGTCAATCTCGTATGACGAGAATGTTACCGTCGTCTTGTCCAACAAAAATATGAGAGCCAATCAGCGTGCATCTTTTCGGTCACGTGGTCAACTTGGAGGGGACATTTGACGAGAATATTACCGCCGTCTTCTCCAACGAAAATATGCAAGCCAATCAGAGTGCGTCATTTCGGTCACGTGGTCAATTTGGAGGGACATATGACAAGAATGTTACCGTCGTCTTGTCCAACGAAAATATGCGAGCCATTATGAGTTGCTGCTATTGTTCGAATTGGCGCTTTCACTTTCTTTGAAACTACTGTCACGTTCAAACTGAAAAAATAAAGACATATATATTTTTATGGAAACATCCCAAAAAGCCAGCGTGTTTACCTGTACCAAACCCTATTTTTATGTAGCTCACGATGGTAGGGTATGTTACGCTTAGAAGGGTTTTGTGTGGAAGCGTGTTTTTTTTTTCTTTCAAATAGCAGCGGAGGAGTGCGGGTTTGGTGCAGGTTAGTTTGCAACGATAAACACCCTAGCTTCTTTTTCGAAATTTAGCAATTTCAGGATTTTTAAGTGATAATAATCTTGGTGAATTAGAAGTTGGAGTCAAAGATTGAACAACTTATAGACCTAGACTACCAGCCTAAAAGAAAATTGCGTGTGTTAATTTTATAAAGCTCTCTCTCTAACACATGATTTACCTACAGATACCGCTAAATTAGTTGCCATGGTGACAAGAAACCGTAATAAAAACATCCAAACAGAACCCCCGGGAGAAATTGTCGCGAGCTTAAGAATCACTAGCGAAAACAAAAACGTTCCAGAAAAAGGCTTCAGACAAATACGAGTATTAAGAGAGGTTACGCAAGAGGCTATTTAGGACGTTAGATGCGTCTTTGGCGGCCTGTACATAATTCGTCTAAACAAAACTTGTAAACGAAAATCTATGTACAGGCCGCTACACACGCGTTTAACGTCCTAAATAACCTCTTGCGTAACTTCGCTGTTATAATGATATAAATACTTACTCTCTCATATGTCGTATCTGTAAGGCTCCACTCATACTACCAAACACTAAGAAGTTGTTGGTCAAACTAAAGTCATGAACCACCATGTTTAAGGGTAGGTTGTACAGAAGATGACTGTTGATGGTGTATACTGTCAAGAAATGACATGACTAAGAGAAAGAAAAACAAACATTTAAAACATGTTTTAACAATACGTTATTGGACAAACTTAGTCGGGCAAAAGTGACTGAATAAATGTTTTTGAAAAGTCTTGACGAAGAGTGTTGCTTGTGCTCATATTCCTTATATGGAAGTCAACACTCTCCTCCGTCAAAAACCCTCTGTAGTTAACACCCATTTAACACTGTTAAATTAAGAGTGAATTAACTGAATTAACAATTTCTCACCATTTCTTGTTGTCGGACATTGGAGAGGATGACGATCCATCCTTGCTCGGACACTTTGATTTGAAGAACATTTGTCTCGCCCTCAATAGTAGGGTGACGCGGTGATAAAGTGTGCATGAAAATTCCTCGACGTATCGTGTGTATCAAACACGTCCCGTTCTAAAAAGAAGTCAAAATTGCATTGTTTACAAAGTAAAATGTCACGTGATAGGTCTGTCTCAACTGAGGGGAGGGGCAGCAGGAACACTACCCCCTATCAAATATTTCCACAGTACCAGAAACCCTGCATTGTTTACAAAGCAACACAGCAAGCACGAAACTTTGTTTCAACGTCAAACAACGTTGTTTTTTTTTAGTTTTTTTTTTAAATATTGAATATTTATTTCCGTATACAATTATATATCTCGGAGGCATTCCCGGTACGCTATAAAAACAAGTCTAATTATTTTTTTTTTGAAGTAAAGTACCTGTACTAAAAATAATTCAAATGCTCTAAATTGTTTCGCTGATTACGGGATTTCCCATGTCTAGCGAATTTATGAGTTCATTTCTACTTGGGGACTTGCATGACGTTGTTTTAACGTCAGAACGTTATTTGGACGTTGAAGCAATGTTGAAAAAACGTTATGTGTGTCTGCTGGGAAAGTGAGTGACCCGTAGCAACTGAGAGGCGTAGGTGACTTTTTGAGAAATCATGTTTCTTTTAATCCGTTTTTGGATAAAATACTTGACTTAGATGCATTTCGATTTCCAGCAATATAGACAACTTCAAATTTCACTTTCGATTTGTATTCTCAATATCAAAATGGTTTCCATAGATGATCTACTTCATCGCTGGTCAAAGTCAGATACTAATATTGAATATAGAAACCCTTAAAGCTCGGAGAAGGTGCTTATGACTGTGACAACTTGATTTTCAAAGCTATAAATATGTCATATAAGGAATATGAACATAAGCAACTCTCTCTGGTTATTCCATTCTGGTTATTCCGTGCATAGTGAAATATATTCTGGTTATTCCGTGCATAGTGAAATATATTCTGGTTATTCCATTCTGGTTATTCCGTGCATAGTGAAATATATTGACACTAAACCAGTGGCGGATACAGGTGAGAGATTTTGACGGAGAGTGTTCACTGCCATATAAGGACTATGAACAAAAGGAACACTCTCCGTCAAAGTTTTTGAGTACCTTCTGTATCCACCACTGCTAAATCACAATTTCTAATTGTTGTTGTCGCGGGTAATTAAATTTCATTTACATGTTCTCGATGAACAAGATAAATGTGAACAAGATTGTTTGATGACATTTAATGAATGATTAGCTGTTATTTTCCTGTTATTAATCGATTGAGCTACTTGTCTAATTCATACACGCAGCATCACTGAGAGAAGATAAAGAGTTTGTTATATTACACTTTGCAGAACTGCTAAGACCTCTGAAGAAGAGAACTTATCTTTTGGCAGTCAGTCAACACAGTACTGCCTCTTCAGGACATGAAAATAGATTTTCCTTTGTGTATTTTTTGTTATTATTGTAAGAAATTGGTCGTTTGTTTTCTAGAAAAGAACTTTTGGAAAGGAGGCAAAAGCCTGCTTGTCAAAACATTTAACGTTTCTTATGTTTCAAAACACTACAGGATAATCGAGAAAAAAAATGTTGAAAGTCGAAATGAAGTCTTTCACCTCATGTGGTGTAAAGGTACAACTTTTGAATTTCGTGAAAAATCACCATTCAGGAGAAATAAATAAAGACTATCCTTTTTCGTGAATAATTGATTCGGATTTGAGAAAAGAAATAAAATGGTTAGTTGGGGATTCACAACCCTTTCAAAGTTAATCAAATTTCTATTTATGATATAATCAAAAACAGATGATAAAATAAAAAAAAGGGAAGAGAGATTAAATATAAATAGTGTTCCAAAAGGATGATAAAGATGGGATAAACAGTTTTGCCCAAAACTTTCCCAATTTTTTAATAGAAAAGACCGAGAAAAGGAACCACATGAAGCTTTCCATCACGCGTATGAAATTTCTCCTCGTTCAAGTTTTATATTATGAATTCAAACAAAATTTCATCAGATGACGTGCTCTGAAGATAATGGTTAATGCGAAAATCTCACAGCTTAATAATTTTAAAAATGATTACATTTTTTCATATGTTCAGGCGCCGTAAAACGCTGTGTGTGTAAGTAATGCTCTAATATATCTAAAAAGTCAGAAATATACTTACAGCAAGCGAATATTTCTCCCATTAACTTTGAAAATATCTTCGCAATCGGGAAATCTTTTCGTTTGATTTCCATCTATTCGTTTGTAAAGAGTCTTTCCAGAAAACAAAGCTATCGTGACCGACGGCTCTGCGTTAAAAGCGTAAATTCTATGCCGCCAAAAATTACAGATGAAAACAAAATACCATAAACATAAAAATTTTCCCATGCTTTCTAATTGTCAACAAAATCCTATTATATTAATCTTCGCTCCTCAGTTGATTTCGATTTATCAATTTCCATTCAAGTGCAACCAATATCAACTCAACAAAAATTAAGTAACTCGTCGTCCGGCCACATTGGAAGTCTGAACCGGAATAAAATTTAAAGATTTACGCCGATTATTTACGCAAGACTATGTGCATGGAGGGAAAACATAAAGCTAATAAGTTTGTCGATCTGTTGCTCCCTGTTTATGTCTTATGTGCAAATACAAATAGCAAAAAAATATTAACATCAATCATCACACAATACACATAAAAATCAATCAAGCCTCTTTCCCTTTCCTTCTTGTTAGCCTGCTCTCGCGGCAAAAAAATATTTGAAAGTTCTCCTGGTTTCTCCGTTTCTCCTCCGATCAGAAACAACCAAAACAATTTGACCCCCGTTTTATTTATAAAAGTTTATGATGTTTCAGCTGCTAATCTGATGTTTAGACGGAGGTTTTCAAGAAACTGAAAGCGAGGCTAAAACAACAGCGTGAACATTGGACGATGTGCTAAGCGAAATCATGGTGGTGCAAGCTGATAGTTTTATCTAATAAAGTGCAAATGTTAGATCTTTTTGGAGTCTGGGATCAAAATTGTTGCAGTGGTAAAATGCCATATTTATATCCTCTGACAAACAAATGCGTAAGTCAAAACAAGTGAAATTTAAGCATTTTTAGGGCCACCACTGATGTGATAAAATCTCAGGATTGAAAATTCAGTTCAGTGATCAAATTATTTTCCTTAACACACAGCACCACAGCTTAATTTGGAAAATTTCATGCCACACATGCCTTAATATTTTTTGAAAATTGGGCAATTTCCAAAAATAATCATATATCTTCTCAATGCTTTATCCTTTTTTCGTGAGCCCTCACAGCTACCTTTCATTAGCGTATAATATAATTTTTCACAAAAATCTTTAACATTTGGAATTACTATATGTAACGGCCATAGCATACTGTGAAAGGGTGATACTTTGCACTACTCTGCCATACTTTGCACTGTGTATTTTACCGAATAGCGATATGAACATTTTAGAAACGAAAGTGAAAGAAAAAACATAATGTCACTAAATTACTTTAAGTTTTGGCTTATCATCTCTTAGGGGGATAATAACAAAGAAACAAAAAAACTCGAACATGCATTTGTGAAGTTTTGAATTGTCTTTTTAACTACTTTCCTAAGTAATCCGATCTACAGATTTTTGTTATGTTTTGATTTGTAATTGCAGTCAGGGAATATTAATATTGGCAAGTTTTTGTCTGCGCTCGCGTCTTTAAATCTTGTAAAAGCGTTTGTTTTGTTCTATACTCTCTGTCATAAAGTCTTTAAATTGCTCTAAATTCTTTTAGCATCGGTGAAATTACTTGAAATTTTCAAGAGTCGTAGAAAA
>JAUJPO010067013.1:0-12262 GCA_032270745.1 Tiaropsis multicirrata
ACACCCATACTTAGAAATAACCGGGAAAATCTATACTCTCCATCATAGTACATAATGAAAATTCTCCACTTATCAGTTTGTTTGACTCTCAACCAGTCTATTTTTTTATTGAATAAGATAACAAAGTATGTCTGGATTGTTAAGATACTGCGATAGAAATCTTTAATAAACCTTGCAGATAAACATATACGTTTTAATTAAAATCTTGTGACCCCAAAAAAAGCCTCCAGATGGGATAACTGTTAGTCGATATTATCGAAGATATTTTCGTTGCCGAATCGGGAAGCTGTGCAGAAATTTATCTGGCTTTCTGATGATGACATGTTCTTAACTTAACTTAATATTCAAAGCCTCAAAATGCTCTTAATTTTAATGAAAAAGAGCCCTTTTAGTTAGTTATTCCAACATTGTTTCAACATCATCCAAACAACTTATGAGGTTGCTGAAAAAACGTTGTTTGAACCCCTCAAAACTGGGCATTTTCCAATTAGCCTGTACCTCCATAGTTAGCCTTGTTTTTCGTGCTTCTTTGACGCGTAAAAATGGGTTTTTTTGAGAGATTTTCCATCACTAGGGTAAATTTTGATGTCAACTTTTTTACCGGGGACGTCGGGTCTTTTTCCAGTGGGTAGGTGGTCCCACCGGGTCTGTGATATGGGGGCGGTGTAGTAATGCGCACTGGTTATTTCTTTCAAATGAATTGTGTGGTAAACTATTAACTTTGTAAGATAATATACTTTACTAAATGATCCTTATTGATATGGCAAAACAATAACACTTCACAGTAGAACAATATCAAGTATCTTTGAAATTGAATGGGATTTCTTGAAAAATTTACTACGCGGTCTAAAGTTGACACCTTAAGTAAATTGTGATGAATAAAAATTTGACAAGCAGGAATACAAATGGGACAGATTCGTTTTAAACTTTTATTTCATTTATTCTGTATGGAGGGGGCTGTATGTACAAGAAACAAAATGCATAATTCAAAAAAATAATTTATCTATTAATCCTTATATAAATGTATAACACCTCCAGGCAATGTCCTGATATAATGCAGTTTCTATAGTTTTGAAATGTTCCCAGTAGGCACGGAACGTTGTGTTAATAACGTCCAAACAACGTTGTTTCAACGTCAGGACGTCATTTGGACGTTGAAATAATTGCTGGAATATAATGTTTTGTGCATGATGGGATAGAATGTATATGGTGCGTTTGACTTGTTTTACCATGTGCTGATTTCGCAGAATAATGCACACAGCCGAGAATATCAAATTTAGTAATCATTCAGGCGCGTAGTCAGGGATGGCGCAAAATGTGTTGGAGAGCATACTTTTTACGATGCATTAATTATCTATTTACACTTTCAATTAGTTAATGATTATGTCATAAAAATTTGCACTCCTACACAGATTTTGCGCCATCCCTTGCTACGCCCCTGTCATTGATACCAGACTTTGGTCATTGGATGACTGTTGGATATGTCTTTAACATTTGAGACCTTCTGTTGACGATACTTTCCTATACATTATTCTGGACCATAAATTCGATATGGTCGGTCATAATTCTATCGAATCAGTGTACATTGAAATGTCTCATTTACTTCATTGAAGGCAGTTTCTCAAATCCATTTAGCAATCATCACTGAAGAGGTTGTAGCTGCTGATTACCAATTGCAATATTTTACTTCCCAGAAGTCACAGAACCTTGTTTTAACGGTAGAACGTTATTTGGACGTTGAAAAAATGTTGTGTCTGCAGGGTTGTTACTAGTTCATTATAAAAATGAAAAAAAGATTGTTGTAGTTTGGTGTTATCCTTTAACTGATGTTCTGCCGGCTGGGTCCAGTCTTTTTGATTCATTAAATTGATGAAAAAAATTATCCATGAGGATGAGGTAGCGCTGTCCCAAGAAATTCAGGGAATTCACTTCTGCACCACCATCATCGAATGATCAGCTTTGCTCTTAGCGATACGCGTTTTTTACCAATATTTCTTTGCGCCTTTATCATATAAATCTTTCACCATTTTCGTAAGTTAAACGTAAACGAATAACGACAATCAAAGCGTAAAGTACAATTCCGAGCAGAATAGCAAAGGTTCCGAAAAACCGGGTGACATCTGATGCTGCTTGGGCTTTATCCGGATTTCGATAGCGGAATTTCCGCGTCTAAAAATAATAGAAAAATGGTGATATATAAAATGTTTTTCACCAAGGCGTACTACAGGGTACAGCGTACCCATCAGATGGGTGTCTGAGCCAAAACTTGAAAATTGACTCTTATGAAGACTGAAATTTATTATGTGGCATTCAAAATCGGATCCTTACAGTACGAAAGTGCAAGAAACCTACCCTTAAGGGCCGCACGTCTGTTACTAGATTGATTGATTCTTTCCCAGCAAGGACGGAATGTTGTTTTGACGTCAAAACAACATTGTTTCCAGAGGCGGATACAGGAAGGCACTCAAAACATTTTGGCGGAGGAGAGTGTTGACTTCCAAATAAGGAATATCGTCAAAAGCAAACTCTCTCCGTTGTAATCTTTGAGAACCTTCTGTATCCACTACACTGGTTTCAGCGTCAGAACATCATTTGGACGTTGGAAATTAGATTATACCCCGTAGTCTTTTTTCAAAGCAATAACTGACTGATTGATTCTTTCCCAGTAGGCAGGGAACGTTATCTTGACGACATTTTTTCAATGTTACAACGTTATCTGGACGTTGGTGAAACAATGTCGAAATAATGTTGTGTGTCTGGTTCTTACCTCATAGTGTTTCTTCAATGCGATCAATCCAAGAGGAAAGAAGAAGATGCAGGCGAACCATGCCAACTTGCCATAGTTAGGAATACGATCTACTGATTGATGTTTATCCAACTCTGATGATCCTTGACTCAACACAACTGTATGAGGCTATAAATGAAAGATGGATGTATTATAGATAGCCAAAAACAGAAAGCTTGTTTTTCTTTTATTTTGTCATCTTTCAAACTGTCAGTCTGGATGAAATTGGTAGAAAATTTCAAAAGAGTCTCTTAGGGTTTCGATTTTTGAAAGATTTGGTTAAAAGAGAAATTTCCCTGAAAAGTCTCTCTTTAGAGGCACTAAAGGCCGCTCTTTTTTTGGAAAAGCCTGAAATCCAAAAATGAGTCTTTATCTGTTAGATTCGAGAATTCTCGTCTTCATATACCGTCATCCCTCAAATTTAAAAAGCTTAAAAGCTGAAAAATTGATTCTTACGTATCCATAAGTAGAAAATCTTGGATTCTGAGCGCAAATGATCGAATTCTGTCGACTGGGCAAATACATTTTATTAATGTTATTATGATCTTCAGCAGCCGTCGCATGAAGACTTTGAATATCTCGGTTGCTTCCTCCTGATCCATTATGGTAATTCAACTCTCCTGTGTATGGTGATGTGACCTTGTAAACATCTCTTTGACTTAACGTATCGACGGCTTGCAAAGGATACTGTGGGGTAGTCTTGTAACCGATTATCATGTTTAGTGATTTGGAACTACCGTGGAAGAACTGCTGTGGTGTGGCTATGTGGTGGGGCTGACATCCTGGTGTTGATGGTGGAATAGCTATAAGAAGTGTGGGAAAATCAACATTTTTGTTTTGAAAACGATACTACTCGCTCGGGGGAGGGCATGTGTGACTGTCACCTTGATGTCGATTGTGGGATAGCTATAGAAGTATGGGAAGGAAAATGCAAAATGTTTTGTTTTTAAAATGATACTACTTGATTCACCCGAGCACAAAAGGACCTGCAGCCTTTCAGAGTAGATTCCCTGGTCAAAATTCTCGGAAAGATCTTAAAGAATCTTATAATAACTTGCAAGTTACCAAGAATTTGTAGAATCTTGTATTATGTAGGATCCTACAAGATCTTGGATGATTTAAAATGATGCATGAACTGAAAACGTTAACTGTAGATTTCAGCCATTATCTGCCACCTCGGTTGACGTGTTAACGTCAAAAACGTTTTACCTCATGGTTTTTAATCAACTCTAGTTTAGCCTCTGCGAGGTCAACTGTACAGGGTTTATATATTTATGCAGGCTCCAATCGCATTTTTGAGTTGAACATTAAACATTTGATTAATTGCAGTTAATTAGTTAATTGGTTGCAATTACCTTCATTACCAGAAAATGCACGCTTTTATATCTTTTTATTGATAAACTTTTATTCCAATGGCGGAAAAGCATCTCTAGGTTAAAGGTCAGTCACCCCTCAATTCACACATTAACGCATTCTTTTTACGAATTTCACGCAATCCTGATTTTCTAAATTCGGGAAACTTTCGCGTAAATCTGGAAAATCGGGGAAAATTTTGGCATGCATTCACGCATCAAAAATTCACTTTTCACGCATCACGCAAGCAAACTAATTTAAAGCATTCCTGCAAGTTTCACGCATTCACGCAACAAAAAAAGCCCATGCACGCAATCAAACTGCGGGGGAAATCGCCTACTCCTCGTAGGCTCGCAAAAACTTGTACCTAGTATATCTTGCACTGAAGTAAATGAGTTTGAAATAGAAAAATTGGATTATAGAAGCCAAAACAAGAAGCTTATCAGAGTTCTTTCATCATATTATGGCAAAATGTAAACAAACTCAAGCTCTACACTTTTCAGATTATGTTGAGATTTCCTTATAGCATATGCTGTTGAAAATATAATAGCTTTCAAATACCCTGATACATCTGAATTGTAAAGAGATACTTCTATTAAAGCTTTAGCTTGTAAACAAACAAGATATTGAAGGTTGCAAAAGATTTTCTACTTTCTAAAGGGCTTGAAGTATCATTAAAATAAGGTTTGGTCTCTTTCATGTGGCCGGCGGCTGGTGAACGAGAACGAAAGAACAACTTAAAGTGAACTTAAGTATAAGTAAAAAAAGATAACTGAATTTATATATTTCCTGTAATTCGACGATCACCTATCTAAAAGGAGCTGAAAAGTCTTTTTATTTATCTTAAACCAACCAAGCCTTTACCTTAATTTTGGGATGATTTTAACATTTCAAAAACTTTCCTCAACTAATTGATATACGTAGAGGAGGTTCAAAAGAATACGCCATGGCAAAAAAAGCCAAATATTGAGCTTAAGAGGCGCTCTTTGTCATTGAAATTTTTTTTCTCCAAACTTTCACTTGTAAGCTGACGAGATCTGGTTACGGTGGCCGCCGCATCTGCCGTACCCGGTGCGTTGTGATGTCTGCTAACCCCTTTCATGATGAGAAGTTCTTGCAATTCAAAAAATGAAACCACAAAAAAAGTCAATCGTTATATATGTTAATTACCAGTCTTTCATATAATTAGTAATTATTTACCTTTGTTAATGATTTGAATGTCTTTTACGTCAATGGTCATTATTGCAATATATTTCTCCCCACAAAAACAATCTGGACTAAATTTCTTCACAAGGTGCAAAACAGTATCTGCTCTCGCCTTTTGCAAGTATATTTTACATTTTGTGTCTTGAGAAGGAAGAAAAATCAGTAAATTTCACTAAGCTCTATTATCCAGTGTGACCTAAATACATCGAGCGAGATATATCGAAAGAAGACGACGACAGACTAGCCACCCGTGACCTGATACCCTTGTCTCGCAAAATCTAGGACACTCGGTTGTCTGTTTGAGCGTTCTTGTTTGCGGAGAACGGCGGCATGTTTTTTTTGCTTCAGGCGAAATCACCTTTGCCGTTGTCCACGGATTTATCTCTCTCATGTCTGTTGCAAAAATATTGTCAGTAAAAACCGGTTAAAACCCGTCAATATTTAGAAAACCAGGATAGGACTAAAGAAACAAAAAGTAAGTACATGATAATGTCCTGGTTTCTACACGGAAGAAATTTTTACTGACAATTTTTTTGCAACAGAAAAAACCGTAAAACCGAGACTACACCATGTCAATTATCTTTCGTCTTCACTAAGTGCTGAATGAGCCATTAGGAGTCAATACAGTAAAAAAGTAGAAAAATACTCTACTTTATTTTTCAAAACCTTTTGAATGGAGTTTGTTGTGAAATTTAATACGCTTGTTAATCTCCAACCATTGTCATTACTAATTAAAGGAATTCTACTATATGCATGTACTTTAAATGATCTTTTCCTCACCAATATAATGAGTATCCCTACAACCTTCACTGTCAGGGTAGATTACATTTCTCTAAATACGTATTACCGAGGCTAATAACCTGTTCTCTGCACTTGCTAACTGTGATACTGTACTCACGTTGATGTTGATAATATATCTACTGACAGAGGCGGTACTCAATTTTTTGACAGAGAGGGTTGACTTCTAAATAAGGAATACGAACAAAATCAACACTCTCCGTCAAAGGTTTTGAGAACCTTCTGTATCCACCACTGGCTGAAAAGTCCACAGCATAAAATGATAAAAGCATCCTGATGACGAGAGTATATGCAGAAAGAAAATGCTCAAAACTTTCTAAACATGTAACTCCCCGTCTCTGTAACCCACTGACCACTCCAGTGAAAGAAAGTAGTCAAAAAAGGCCCATTTTTTGCCCCAGTGGAAGAAAGGTCAACCCAACGTAAAAAAATCGGATCTCACCTCCCACCCACCTCAGTCGTTAAACAAAGAAAATCAAAGAGGAACCCCACTGTTAATAGTAATGAAAAGACAATAGAAATTTACAACCCTACTGGAAAAACATTAACAGCTGACCCTACCCAGTGGGTTTGAAAGTTTAAAGTTTTACCCCATTCAGCTTTTGGTTCCCACTTTGGGCACAGAGACAGGGGTGTCACGGTACACCGACTCATGAAGATATCAACTTATTCCTCGACTTTTCTAGATTCCTAGAGAGCCATTCTTAACCTTAATTTTAACTCGACCTCTATAACTTACTACTGTAAAAGACTAGCTATTTTATACCTTAACCATCTTACATCTTACATTCTTCTTTTTTGACATGTCTTTTGACACTTAATTTGTCAAAGCTACTTTTTTTTTATTAAAACTCATTCATATTGATAACATGTTCAAATACACTCAAATAATGAATGAGAAGTGATACTATAAAGTACTTTTGACAGAGATGTAACCAACCATTTCACCGAAAGGAATCTCTCATGTTTTTTATTTGCATAGCTTTTGTGTGTCGTCGTCGTATTTTTCTGTTGTTGTCATTATTGATTTTTCTTAAGGTCCCTTTTTTGATCATTTTGTCATTTCTTTTTGACGAAGTCCAGCGGTCAACTTCCTCTATCTGATGTATAGAGAGTTAGGAAAAGTCATATGAAAAATGATTTGTGGGTTTTTATAAGAATAATAATTTTCTGTAAGAAGACATCGAAATCAGATTTTCAAAAGATACCTGTCAAAAAATATCTGGTCAGTTTAACATAATTCATCTGCCAAATCGAGACACGACATGGTCTTTAGTACAAAAGTCTCTAAAAATTGCTTAAATGAAAGAGACAAATTTTTGTCTCGATTCTTAGTTCTCCAAACTCGTTTAAGAGACTTTACTACGGAAAACTTCAATGGGCTCAATTTGGCGCTCCATACCCTCTAGTACTAACCTGATGTTCAGATGGTGATATTTTCTATCGGTACGCTAAAGTTCTCAATTGGCATATGATAGCTGACCTTATTAACACCAAACTTGAAGGATGGAGCACAATTTTACCGACAATTGTGATGAAATATTATTCTACATTAGTTGTGTGCCTTTGAAAATTATGTTTTGTTTTATGCCTCTATTGTATTTCATCTCTGACGAATTTTTTCAAAATGATGACGTAACACTCTTGATAATATCGCCTACTACACAATACTTACTTGCACTAAAACTTCAAAGATGGTAGCATGTCTATTCATGAAAAACGAGTGGACTTTACTCTAAAGATTGTCTATAGTCATACAGTATAGCTAGAATGGGGGGGGGGGGGGAGGGCGTACGGGCGTTTTTTCAAGAAGGAAGGAAATAGGATTGTTTAGCTATTTTGAATCTTGAATTTTTTCAATTTCCCCTTTTCTGACATAAAAAACAAAGATGGGCTCAAACTGGTATTAGTTTAAAAAGGTTTAGGGGACAGCAGGTGCCATTTTAACAGTGGTCCGTGACTGATGAAGTTGTTTTGATGGTAGTTTCTAAATGCACCGACTTTTATAATGCATGCGAAAGGATATTATTTTTAACAATTTAATGGGTTAAAGCATAAATGAAAATAAAACAGACCTTATATACACGAAAAGAATGCTTTTTATTTTGCAGTTGTTCTATATATCCTTCCCCAGTCCCTTCTTAAAAGCTGTGACAGATTGTTTTGACATTGTATGAGCTTTTATTTTGCAAGTAGAACGCGGAAGTGTCAGAAAGGCGCGAATATTTCAAATGTATACGTGACTGAGTAATGCGAGGATATGATATGATATGACAAATACATTCTTGATTGATAATCATAACATAGTGTTTTAACATTTGAAGTTTAAACGTCATCTAGATTTTTTAAAGATATCTTTACCATATAATTTACATATTTAATTTATAATTTAATTTTTGCATGGGGAATCAAAAAGTAGGCAAAGAACCCAGTGGGGATCACAAATTCTGAAACATTTTTCCATAGGAATTCCGTATTCTATTGTAGTTTGTTAGAAAAATCACAGTGGGAAATTTTAATCTTTGAATATTCACTGGGAATACTGGTATTTCTATGTTTTGCAGTGGGAAAAGCTACTATTTCCACAAGGAACTGATTTTTAGACCTATTTTTCCAATGGGTATGGAATTCACTGGGTTTGTGATGTAGGGATGTTAAATATACTTTTAGAAAATTTAAGGTATGTTTGAAATTTCTGCCTAGGTGCACTGTACGTATAATTTATCTTCAAATTTGAGAGCACATGACGTTCTTTAGTACAAAAGTCGCTTATGAATTTCCTGGCGGTCATTTACGGCTTGAGACCTCAGCAACAAAATATTCCCGTTTCTACTATCACTTTACAGGCGATGAAATCGTCTATAACAAAGGCTAACAAAAGAGAATTAAAACCAGAAATGCACAAATAAGAAACCCACGGTTGCATTTTTCAACTGGCTAGACCAGTTTGTAAAATGATAAACTGAAAGATTCTCTTCTATTCAGAGAAGTATAAGTAACATAAACAAACTCTCTACCCCCTTTCTTTTATAAGAACATTTTGACCAAAGAAAGCCTTATTCGAGTGTTCTTAACCTTTCTGAAAAATTCGAGGCTTAAAAATGTTCTTTAATTTTACTGAAAAAGAACCATTTAAATTGTTTTAAACATTTCTTTCTTCAGAAACTGTAATCGGAAGGCTTAAAATGTTTTTAGTTTTTTTTTGGCTCTTGATGCCTTATGTTCTTATGGTTTGTTCTTTACACAGAAATACAGGAATCAATGATGCTTCTATCCATTTCCTCTGGGTAGAGAAATAAAAATAAAAGTGTTTTCCATAAATAGTATTATTCACGTTGAAAAGTTTTTGCGATATTTTGTCAGTAAAAATACCAAAATTAATTGTTGACGTATACACTCTCTCTGTCACTTTTTTTTGGCTTCTTTCCAGTCACCGCCTTTGAATAGAAATGTCACAACCTTCAATAATTCTACTGAATTAACCAAAAGCAAATAATCTTTCTTATCCAGTACAAAACCGGCTGCAAAGCGACTCCTTGGGGCCGAAAAGAATGTAAAGCCCAAAACGGCTTCTCCTTCTGCTTTGAAACAACCATATGACATATTATTGTCCCTGCATGTTGTTGAAAATCATATTAGTAAGTTATAAGATATATTAATCCTGATTGAGTTCTTATTTCTTGAAATACGCATGGAAATAAAATACGTCATTCTCAATCATTTTTTAAACAAAGAAAAAAAAAAAGTTCTTAATTTCCTCATGAAAATATTTCCACTACGCTGAGAAAGATTTTCCCAACGGGCCACTGAGACGTGTCATATATAAATCAAGATCCTAGCGTCCTTTTCTTTTACCGATCAAAAAGTACCGTTAATTTGTTTGTCTGAATACCGAAATATCGTTGCTAATAATTCCTAAAATTACCCGGAATATCTTTAGTTCGTTTTTTTACCCTTTAGGTAGTCTTAATACCGTTTTTCCGTTATTTTTTCGTTGAAATTCCAAAATACCGTTAAAAACATGCTGAATCCCGTCATCCCGTTATCTCGGATCCCCCTCTTTAGTAATAGTTATAGTTCGGGTTAACCCTTTCCCTACCGATGTCCGGTATATTTGGCATCGTGAAATGCCAGTTGCAAGGGCGAATGACAAATATAATGGACATACTGGTTTTGAGCCATCGCGGGTCTGCAAAAAGGTTTTTATGAGTTGGGGTGTATAAGAAATCGAGTCACTTGTTTCTTATTTATTTTTTGAGGAATTGGAATATGCTAAAGGTATAGGGAAAGGGTTCAAATTAAAAAAAACATGTTCACACCTACCTAAAGTATATTCTTTCTTGTGTCCCCACATAGTTTGCTCAATATCGCTGATTTTTCTTATTTTAAAAATCTTTTCAATGAAAAGTCTAACTGATCAATCTGGATGTGATTTATCTTCATATATATAAACATACATTTTGGCTCGTGAATTTGTATTTGGGAAAGGAAAAAAAAGTGGTACTCGAAAGCCTTCCGTTTTGAAAGTTTACAGACAATACTTTTACTCTATTTAGAAAAAGGACGAAGCGATGCGATCAAATATCAAATATCAATAACCTTGAAAAATATGATGACGACATTTTCTTTTTTCCAGTTTTGATATTATTATGGTCTTTTAGGCCCGAGGGCACTCGATCTCAAAACTACCGTACGCTCGGACAAGTTTGGGTTTCAAAATCAGATCCTTACCTTACAGTACAGTGCAAAGTTTCCTGAAATCCGACCCTGACAGTGCGTTTTTCAACCTTTTGCCCCTAATTTTTAGCAAAGGTTTTCTAACACTTACAGTGCACCTGGACTTTAGTCATAATCTCGAAAAACTATTCTTAATGGCCGCACACGTCCGGTAGGTCACTTACCTTAAGTGCCCCTCCTACCCAGGGTTTTAAGTTGGGGTCGAAGTTTACAAAGGGTCGTCAGTTCCAGCAAAAAAAAGATGACCTAGACATGGTCTCAGTCAATTTAGCGTTGGGTTTTTCAAATTTGTTCCAATACCTTCTTTGGTCTGAGATTAAGCTGTCTTTAGGGTCAGATGTTGGAAGGAGAGGTAGGCTATCATATTAAGGAGCGTCATCAGTTTTCATATAAGGTATATAGGATAGTTAGTGCACTCTCTGTTATAGCCTACCACTGGTATCCGAGTCTGGGTTTGAGTCATCCCGAAGGTTCCCGTACATCCCCTCCCATGGGGGGTTGAAAAATGACGGAAATTTAATTACACGGAATGTATCAAGTCACTTAGTATAATCAAGTAAAGCCATTTCGAGACCATATGTTCCAAATTAGGTAGCGAAGAAGGGGCCTACACGTTTTTTTTATTAGAACTTCAATATTATGGTTGAGGCTGGATGTGGAATATTTTTTTCAACCGTTTTTCAGCCTCGTGTATTCTTATTTATGTTCCAAATAACAAAAAAATGCATTTTCTCTAGAGAACCGTAATAACCCTGGCAGGCACGGAAAATGTTTTAACGTCCCAACAATGTTGTTTCAACGTAATAACGTAATGTCGTAATAACGTTGTGTGTCTCTGGGAAACTTTTATTAAAGCGTTGAAAAATCTTCCCTTGAAGTATAATTATCGTTCTTAATTTCAGCCTCAGCACGTTCTTAAGATGTTCTTAAAATTTTTGAACAAATCTCAGCCCAAAAAAGATATTTTGCTCAGCCTATAGAATAAGAATTCCCAGGGGGCTTGAAAAAATCGAAATATTAATTACTTAACGGAAAATCAGACCATAGAGTACATGACCCTCTCAAATTCAATCTAAAATTCAAGATTTTTCATGCTGTGAATTTTTGAATCTTCTAAATTTTTAATCTGGATGGTTTCCTTTTAGACAGTGTATCATTAATAATTGATTCGATATTTTTCTATCTGGAAACAGGTTCAAAAATGTCATCTTCCTAGTAGGACACGAAACGTAGTTTTAATGTCCAAACAACGTTGTTTCAACGTCAGAATGTAATTTAGACGTTGAAACAATTTGGAACAAGTACAATTCACGGCTATTCTAGGCGCGAAGCTAAGGAAATTGCACAATGTGGATAGGGCCTTAAATCCCGAAATATTTTACG
>JAUJPO010067024.1:0-12256 GCA_032270745.1 Tiaropsis multicirrata
TCAAGTTTGAGATGTTCACCCCCGGATCACCCCGGAATCCCCCGAACCCCCCGGAGTTTTCCGGGGTTTCCGGGGGTGAAGGTAGGTTAGATACGTCGCCCCCGGAACACCTCGGAAATTTCCGGGGGATTCCGGGGGTCGTCCAGGGTCGTCATGCATGATTGCACAGCCGCAAGTTGCTGTTGCAAATCGAAACTTAATAATACGCCAAACACATTACATAAAATGCCGTGGAAATCAAAGGAGAAAAGTATAAATATGCCATTAACGCCCTGCTCACCTGTGCTGTGTGTTAATGAAAACAAGGCTTTAGTTAAGAGATCTCCGTCTATGTTAACATTTTTCTTGTGCTTGACGTCACTTGCGAGTGTTGTGTGACCACTTTTTCTATATGGTAAATTATGCTCTCTGATGACAGTGGAGGAAAATACGCGTTTTTCCGTTGTTTTTGGTAGTTCTGTGTATTTTTGAGAAATCTATTCAAGGTTTGTTTTGATTTATTTTGCTGCTTCATTATTCTAGCTGCCAAAATTAAGGAGGGAGTGACGGAGATAGGCACTTCTAGGGTACTGTAGATGGCCCAATCTCCGTCATCCTGTCCCTAATTCTGTCACCCCTATTTTGAAATGACCCTTCCAAGTGGAGGAAAATATGTGTTTTTTTTTTTTTTTAATTGCGTTATCTCCACTACAAACAAAAGAAACATATTTAAAAAACAAAAGAAATGTAATTTTTTATCTGTAGCCTTAGATTGCAACGACAGTTAAAGGCTATAGCGGTATACTTATAGTAGGGATCGGAGTTTGTGGCACTTCCTTGGTATACTCTGAAATACATGCTGATGTCAGCTCGAAAGCTGATTGGCTTAACCGCCAGTTTTGAGAGTATAGCTCAAATGTTGTTATGTTTTTAACAGTAAACGAACATGAAATGAAGAGATCCTGTTGTTTTTGTAAACAAAAAGATTGCAAAGAAGTTTTCGAATAAATTCACAATATGTCTTCATTTAAAAATAGAAACACTCAATTTTATTCAAAAGAAAAGAACATTCTTTTTTCTTTCAGTTGTTGAACATTTCTTAAAAGTAAATTATATTCACTTTTTGAATATATTTTATGGGGCAAAGTCACTTTTCGTTTTTGTTATGATCCAGCACTCATCCGTACGGATATTTGTGGTAATGCTTTCATCAGCATTAATGGCATTTTTATACTTTCTGTCCGCTCTCCTCTGATTTTCACGGTATTTTATGTAATGTGTTTGGGGTGTTATCAAGTTTCTACTTGCAACAAGACATGCCACCTGTGTGCTTGTGTATGCATGAAATAATTCTTTTCAGATTTGTTGCACTTCTTATATTGAAATTTAATGATGGTATTATTATAAAAATACATGTATTTGAATGATATTGTACTTAAGTGTTCTCACTCATATTGGTAAAATGTAAATGTCAAGAGTTTTTGTTGCATAAAAAATGTATGTATTTTCCTCCACAGCCTTCCCTTTTTTGACAAAATTTTTGTTGTAGGTGGAAAGATAAACAGTCAAAGTTGTCTATAAATTTAATTTTCAAAGAAATTCAATTAATATTAGCTGCTGAATAAAAAGGGTTAGGAATGGGGCGAAGAAGATAGGGCCATCTTAAGGTAGTTTATTGTGATGTTTTGAATGAATAAAAATAAAATAAGGTTAGTGAAAAGTATGGCAGAGTAATGCAATGTATCACCTGTTGACCGTATCTAAGGGGTAAGCTGATGTTCAAAGATTCTAGGGACCTTGTATAACATTTGTGAACATCAGCTTGCCTGCCCCTTGGAATTTGCAGTGCAACATAAGTAAATTGTACTTCATCTTACAAGCGATATGATACTGTAATGCATTTTTCTTGTTATTTGGCAGTCTAGGAAACTAGCCACTTTTTTCTGATCAGATGACGTTTCAATTTTGCTGTATTTAACAAAAGAAAGTAGTGAAAGATCAAAGGAATTTACCTTCAACGCCTCAAAGCCATTGAAGGCAAGTTGTGGTGAAGTTTGAAATTATAAAGCATAGATGGCGGCTTGTATCAGCTAGAAAGTTATGTATTTTTCTTCATCCCCACAACTTGTCTTCATTCAAAACAAAGAAGAAACATGAATCATAACTTAAGAGAAAAGAGCCCGACCGCGCTTGAACTCAGTCACATAATCCTGTATTCGTTTTTCAATTTGGTTCTTGATGATCTAAAAATATAAAATCTTCAAAAATACAAAAACAAGTCTAATTTTAAGTTAGATCTTTTTAAGTTTCTTATATATCAAATCTTTCCCTTTCCTTTAAATGGCTGATATTACATATCATCAGTATATAATTATATTTATCATATTATACTTAAATGTACATTATCGTGATTTAAGGTGGAGGCTAAAGGGTATGCTAGGATCTTATTCAATCGGGTGGGAGATGATGTCTTTCACACCATTTTCTACTGATTGACCTGGCGTTTTGCTAAAAAGTTTTGCCTGCAGCGCCATTTCTTACTTATTATTTTCATACGGATCATCTTTTTGACAGACAAGTTATAATCATCTTGTATTAAAATGCTCTGACTCAAAAACAAATATAGATGATATCCTTCGTTTTCAATGTTACTTGGTTATTGGGGATTTTAACCTATATTCTTTTTGTCCCTACGATAAAATACTGTTTTGAGGTGGGACCTTATTCTATAATTGCAGATAATTCAGGTGGGGAATTAGTTAGAATTAGTTTTAGGCTAGACCTGGAACCCCCTTGGGGCCATGCAGATTAATTTGGCATCATTAGCTTCTTGTGTGTCTACTTATCTTTCTTTCAATAGTAATAAAAAATAAAAAACCCCGAATACAATATGCCAGTTAAAGAAGAACCAACGAACCTGCCATGGTAACTATTGTCTTTCATTTTCATATTCATATTAAAGTTATTCTTGTAAAAATTAAAATTGAGCAACAAAAAGCTCAAGTTTGAGTTTGAAAAGTGTACATAAAACACATCATATTATACAATTCAAAACTCATCATTTTTTAAGATATAACTAACTATCACTCTTGCTTTTGTTTATTTCAATATTTATTTATTCTAGGGTTGAAAAATACAGACCAAAATCTTTGGAAGATTTGATCTCACACAAAGATATAATATCCACTAGTAAGTGCCCTAACATTTTATAAGATACCTCTAGCTGATAGAGTCGGAGGCAAAACCTGGACCAGTAAAGTTTTTTAATAAGATTTGTATGATTTTCTTAAAATTTTCTTATCTCATTGTTTCTTATGTTTTAGTTCAACGCTTTGTGGAAGAAGACAAACTTCCTCATCTTTTGTTTTATGGACCTCCCGGTACAGGTAAAACGTCTACCATTTTAGCTGTTGCCAGGCAACTGTACGCTCCAAGAGAATTCAACTCCATGGTCTTAGAGGTAAGAAACTTTTTAACTGTATTTTATTAAAATTTCTTATTTAATAATTTAATAAAAAATTTTATTTCGGGTTAGAATGCGAAAAAGAAGTATAAAATTGTCCAAAAACAGTGAAAAGAAACCTCTTAGAGTGTAGCGAAATGGAGGTGTTGAAAAATAAGAATAAGCGGGGGGGGGTTTATTCGGCTCCTTAGAGTATTTGTATAGAAACCAAACAAGCCTAAACTTACAGATTAAGAAAATCCAAAAAATAGCAAACTTGAAGATTTTTAAGTTGGCAATATTCTTAGGATATTCTTAACTTTTTGGCCAATGTACGTCAGCATAAACATTTTTTTAAGGCGTGTTCTTATAAAGGTATAATAGGGTTTTTATTTGGATTATTTGAAATTCACAGGACAACTAAAACCTGTCGACTCTGCAACTATATCTGGTAGTTTTAGTTAATCTTCTTTATTTCAGGACTTGAAATAACGATGTTAACTAACACACAGAGTCGGACAAAATTTCCAATAGAAATTGATTTTGAGTAAAAAATTCACATGTGTCCAAATTGTATTTTGGATTGGATAATGTCCGATGTCCGACTGCTATTTCAAGCCTTGCATATTTTATATAAATGTTTTTTTGGTTTCCCTTTTTAGTTAAATGCATCTGACGATCGTGGTATTGGTATTGTCCGTGAACAAATCTTAGGTTTCGCTAGCACAAGAACCATTTTCAAGTACACCATTTTTATGCAATGTTTTTTCATTATTTGTTCCGCTACTGTATAAGAATTATTTTTTGGTTATTATTTGGTTTTATCTTCTTCCAATCTTTCATTTCCCTCTTTTATTTTATTTTCTGCTGTCAAACTAACTCTTTTTAGCTACTTTCCACAATTTACAGATCAAAATTCAAGTTGGTAATACTGGACGAGGCTGACGCAATGACAAATGATGCCCAGAATGCTCTTCGACGAAGTATGCTCAAACAATAAATTATTTTTTTCTTAAAGCCATAACACGTTTTCATCATTATATATTTCAAATTTCTCAAGAATTCCTTTTCGATAAACTGTCGAATATGACGTTCGTTTTATATATAGACTGAATGATTAAAAAAGCCAATTTGAATAGTTTTATCACCAAGTCTTCTCGCTTTTTTGCCTCGGCCACAAAAGTATATGACCAATGATTATTTTATCCTGTTGTATTTATTGTATCTTTCTATAAGTTTTGATTTAAAGAAGAAGGAAAAAATCTTTTCGACAAAGCAATATCATTTTATTCAATATTAAATTTATGTAAAGATTTTTTGGGAGAGCCAAGTATAATAGCAGATATACAAAATTCTTTACATTTGTTTCATTTGCAGTTTAGTTTCCCGGTGTATTTTTTTTATAATTTCTTGTTTTCAACACCAGATATTTGAAACAAAATTTCACGATTTTACAATGATTTGATTGGGTATTATTTTCATTACAGTTATGGAAAAATACACAGAGAACACAAGATTTTGTTTGATTTGTAATTACTTAACGGGAATCACTCCCGCCATACAGTCGCGTTGCACTCGTTTCCGATTCGGACCGCTGGACATGGAACAGATGTCATCAAGATTGAAGTTTGTCGTCCAAGAGGAAAAGTACGTCACATTCTTGTAAAGCATGCAAGAGATTAGTCCTGTGTCATTTTTATTCACTGTCTCTTGTTAAAAACAATTGTTTTTTTCAAATTTCCAAAGGGTCGTAGAAACAGAAAGTCAAAGGAGTATCTCGAAGGGTCTCGGTTTTTTGAAAACCTTGGTATAAGGTAGATTTTGAAGCAAAATTACGTAAAAAGTATTACTTTTTTGGCGAAATTTTCGGAAAATAAACAAAAAGATTATTTTCTGTAAGAGCCATGTTCGAGAGGCCGCACATACCATATAATTAATCTGCCAAATTGAGCCCATGTCGTTCTTTAGTACCAAAGTCTCTAAAAATTGCTTGAATACAGTAAAAGATACCAATTTTTGTATCGATGCTTCGTTCTCCAAACTTGTTTAAGAGACTTTACTACGGAAAACTTCAATGGGCTCAATTTGGCAGCTCCATACCCTCATACCAGTCATACTTTAACCTTACTTCAAGCTTATATGAAATCTAGGTTTGCATTTCTGACTTCTACACATTTAGAAGTTTGAAGTATCTCTTTTTCTTTGTTCCTTTTAACAGTGTTGATATAACAGAAGACGGTATGAAAGCTGTCATTCGATTAGCGAAAGGTGATATGCGAAGATCACTCAACGTTTTACAAGTATGTAGAGTATGTAAAGAATGACCATAGCGCTATTAGTATACCCTAGGGACCTTGATACCACAAGATTTAGAAGTAGTCAAATTATATAGATTGAGCTTTTTTTTCTATTATTGCCTCTAACTATTCTAGTGATATTAGCTTTGGTTATATCCATGTCAGTGATGCATTGATAGGCGCTGTAGTAGTGTCATTTATCTAGATTTCCACACAGGAGACCAGGGTTGTTTTCCCACTTACGGAGATTCGCGAATGCACCTTTGTCCGGTTCAACCCATCATGGGAATTGGTTGTTGAAAATACTGAAAAAGGACAAATTTAGGCTAAAAAAAAAAAGCTTATCACAGCAACATATGAGACTTTGCTTTGGTACTTAAGAAACTTTGTCATAAGCTTGAAAAATGAATAAACGTGTTGGACGTTTATTCGGCGTCTTAGAGTAATTGAGTATAAAGTCATCATAGTCATAGTCAACAAGGCAATTAATATCAAAACAGAAGCCCTAAATAAGCCACGAAAATCTATTTTAATTTCCTAACCTTTTAGAGTACTCATGTTGGGTACAAAATGGTGAACGAGGATAATGTCTACACGTGCACTGGTAACCCTTTGAGAAAAGAAATTGAAGCCATCGTTGAATGGACGTTAAATGAACCTTATACAGCGGCTTATAAAAGTAAGACTATTATTTGTTTGTATATTTACACCGGGTTTTCATGAATAGCATAAATAGTATAGTTATTTTTGCTTTTGAAAGCAGAAAGGCTGATTAAAATTTTGAGCTATTGTTTTTTGAATTATTGAATGTTACCAAAATGTTGAGAAAATGTTTGACAAATTGGACAATAAATTTGGTTCGATTAATTAATCGTTGAATTAAAATTGGAAAGGACCCCAAGCAGCATGGCCCGCACTATTTCCGGCCAGCTTTTTTTGGGGAACAAAAACCTCAGCTGACATGTAATTTCAAGACTAATTGTTTTACCACGTTTGAGGCAGTCTGAAAAGTTTTATTTTGAAGCCCGAACATGGTCCGAACAGGCCCGAAATTGTTCGGGCCACACTATGGGTCGTTAACATTGCATCAGCACAAAAACATCAAAACAATGCAATGGTAATGCTGTTTGGCTAATATCAGTAGACATCAAGTCACAAAAATATGATTTTTTTTCAATTCTTGAAATATAACTCCCATTCCAATTCTTTCATTAGTTACCTTTTCAAATCAAATGAAAACAATAAGCATGTCTTTATTTTAGAAACAAATGCACCAAGATTTTGTTGGTGCATAAGGACAGTACACAGAGAAAGTCATAACACTATCCTCCATTTTTCAAAAACCTCAATTAAAACAGACACTAATCCATAAAACACGTAATACTACTCTGCTTTTGTGCTCTGCCAACCACATGTATCCTCCATCTTAATTTAGCAGTGCAGTGAAGTGAGCACGCTTTTTTTTCTAGAAGTTTCGAGAACATTGAGAAGTTTGTGCGTTATGGGGGGGGTGGCCTGTTTGTGCTGCCCTATCTATTCCGCAGCGGTAAACTCTTATTTTCTTTATTGAAGAACAATGAAAAGTTGAAAATAAAAGTGCTATGGTGAAAACTTTTGTTTTGACTTGAGAATGAATTTCAAATACAAATATTTTAAATTTTGATTCTTTGCGTTTACCCCGCTGCGGAATATAATAACGTTAAAATCTTTTTGTCCACGAGCGATGTCAAATCCCGCAGTTCTCTGCAGTAGACCGAACTGAACTGTTATCACCAGAAATACACTGGTGTAGTTGATGAACTGAAATTCAAATTTAGACCACCACTCAGATAAGTTACGAAACATCTAAAAATGATATTGCCTATCTTAGTGCTATTGGTGGCCAAAAGTTACAGTAAACTCTATACGTTTCTAGACATGCCGTAACTTACCCGAGTATATTATCAGGCATACCGTCCGATAGCAACTGCTTATCTTCCCCTCCTCTCAGAGTTTCATGTTGTTGTTTTTTAGAAATATCGGAGTTGAAGATCAGGAAAGGTTTAGCACTCCAAGATATCCTTACTGAAGTTCATCTATTGGTACACCGAGGTGAGGCTTCGATACTCTTTTAAGATGAAGAGAATATCATAATAATGTCAGGCCTCGTTTACGAAACAATAGGGACTTTACGAAATTAGGACGGCGACACGACGACAAAAGCCGGTTATCCCGGTTGGAAAAAATTATATTGCACAAGAAAATTCTGCAACGACGTGATATGATTAACTTTTACGTCGTTGTAGAATGCTAAATCTTTCGTAATTAGGTAATTAAAAATTCCATTCTCATGTGACATTTTGTGCAATAGAATTTTTTCTACCGGGAATACCGGTTTTTGTTTAATTTTGCCTTCCTCGTAGCGTTGACGTCTTGATTTCATAAAGTCCCTAGTTGCAGCGACGCGTACACAAAGCCGAGAAATATAAATCATAAATCATTTTGAACCTTTTGTTATTTCAGGTTTATTACGTAATTGACTACTGAGTTACATTATAGCAATTAAATACATTTAAAAGCAAGATAAGCCGTTAGAGTGTTGTGCTCTTTTTTAGTGAATATTGTTCATTTTAAAAAAGACTGTTTGATGGGAGAACTAATCAGTTTGAAATTTAGAATTTAGGAAACTCATGAGAAACCAGGTACCAGGTGCTCCTAAAAACGGTGTCTTGGTGCCGTACAAATTGTGCAACAACTGACTCAAATTTTCTTTCATATAAGTATGTATTTTTGTGATTAAAAAAAAAACATATTTCGCCCCTAAATTTTAGTTTGTACGAAATTTTTCGTCGGACAAAATATTTCGTCGGACTAAATTATTCGTCGGACATAATTTTCGTCACCTCCAAAATATTTCGTCACTTTTGTCCGACATTTTTTTGTCCGATAAAAGAAAGTTTGAGGACTTAAAGGTAAAAAAATAATTATCTTATAATTGGTGTGATGATTGGTTTCACATTCAGTTATTTAATTTATCATTTGGCTTTTTTGTTGAGGGGGGGGGGGGGATTTGATTCATTATTTTATCATTATTTTATCAAGTTTTTTTCAACTTTAATATTTTTCAAAAAGTTCATCTCATCAAAAAGGGGTCCCTGTCCAAGGATTCCATTTTTTTTACTACTTGATAGGTAGCTTTGCAACTTTTTAGATAAAGTCCAATTAGGAAGAAAGAAACTATGAAAAAATATTTCTGTTTTCTAAAAAATCTTTTTTTCTTCTTTCAGTGGATTTCCCATCAAACATTCGTATGATGATCGTTGACAAACTAGCAGAAATTGAGTAAGAATATCTTCTGATCTGTTGTTTAATAATTTCCAACAAGCTTGTTTATTATAACACTGTAACCCAAGTAAGCTTTCGGCTGTTCGTGTAGCAAGGTAGATATAAATATTTCATTTGTTCTAGAACGAAAGTTTTCAAACAAAGGGGATATTATTTTATTTGCAGGTTAAGCTTACTCTGCTATCCAGGCTAGCCTGTAAAAATGTGCACTATCTATAGAGCATAGGCTGTAAAGTCCCGTTAGTCGTTGTCATTATTTTGGACACTTAACCTCACTGTTGAATCCGATTTTATGTTAATTCCGTTTTAGGTTCCGTTTGGCTGCTGGTACATCGGAAAAAATCCAACTGGGAGCCTTCGTTTCCGCATTCCAGTGCGCCCGCGACCAAGTGGTAGCAGAAGCGGAGTAAATATCAACCAGTAGCTCTCTTTTTTATGAACGATGAACGATGAAGTCAATCGAAAGGCAAATAAACGGAATAACGTTTTATCCTACGAAACGTCCACCACGGAATGAATGCAGGTGCTTTCTTTATTTTGTTTTGGTGTGTTTTTTACATGATCGTTTGTCTGGTTGCAATCCTTATAAAAAATGAAAGACTATTTTCAAGAGATGAGAACCCTTTTTGGGAAGAATTGTGGATAGATTCAGGAATTACTTGTTGGGAAACTTTTGTTAATTCGATCCAGGGAGCATAAAGCTTTATTTACAAATGGATATGACATATAATTTTAAATACGAAAAAAGATAAACAATCGATTTTCTTGGCATTACTTTCGTTTGGAGGTATAGCTTTAACTATAGCCTAAAAAATGTAGAAAATGGTCAAGCCTATGGAAAATGGGTTATTCACTCCCGCCAGAACAAAGAACAATAGATTTTAATAACCCCTATGTAAAAAAGATTAGAACATTTGTTTCCAGTGTATTTAAAAGTTTTGACTTTAACCCCCATTGTGCTTTTGGTACATTATTGGGCACAGAGACAATCTAAGGGTGCCTATACAATATACCATCTCAAGTTTTGAGGTCACTAAAAATTTGTCTCGAGGTTGTAATTTTATTTTCTCCAAGTTATTCGTTCATCCTTTATAATATATACATACGTCGTTAACTATCAACAATAAGTCATATAACAAGTCATTAAAAAACAAATGTAAAAGAAATCTTACTTAACAATAAATAAAAAACATTTTAAAATATAAGTTAAAGAAATTCCGTTTTTTTGTTTTTTTGTTTTTTTTGTCAAATTAAATATTATTTGTCCCCCGCGACTGTCAGCAACCATTCCAAATTTAGTCATTTCGAGGTATGGAGGTAAAATGTTTTCTTGTTCATCAAATACCACAAAGTAAGAAGATATTTGAAGTAACTCCTTTTCTTATATAATACCATATTTAATACGTTTACACTTCAGTATGTTGGGCGCGTTTCGAAATATTTGTCATTCTCATCAAGAGAAAATCCCAAGGAATTTACCCTTTTTGGTATATCAGGTTAGTCTATAAGAACCATGGTAATAGTGTATCCAAAGATTTTTGCTCCTTACTTCTCTTTCGTTTTCTCTATCCTATTAGAGAGAGAAAAGACCAATCTCTCTTCAAACTAAAAGTCATTTTAAGAATTATATGTCAGGTCTTGGTTCCCGTCGGTCGGATTTTTGTCGGCGGCTTCGTTTTTGTCGGCGTCGTTGCCGTCATCGTCGGCGTTATTGTTGATCAAAATTTGTTCACGTCTGCTAATTTTCCGTTGTGCTACCATTTGCACCAGACACTTGAAGGCTTTTTGTAGCCCGTCATTTTCTAATGCGGACACGTTGAAATGCGGGAAGCTGCCCAGAACATGATGTTCCGAATCGTGAATTCCCAAAGTATGACTATGATCTAAATCGTCTTTATTGCCGACTACCACAATGGGTGGAATACAACATTTCCGGAGTTTTTGTATGTCGGACACTAACTCGACCAATTTCATATAGCTCTGTCTGTTCTCTTTAGAATACACCAATAAGTAACCGTCTGATTCTAATAAATGGTTCTTGTATCCGTTTACAGTTCCATTCCAACGTGTGCCTTTAGGTACAGACATCTCCACGTTGTACTGCTTAACATGATTTGCAGTCTCGCTCTGAATGAACACACAGCTGCTGTAAGTCTCATCTTTCTTCGTATACCGTAGTGTGGTTAAGTCATCCTCAACACCGGAAAACGTCGCACATATGGTAGATTTACCAACGCTTGTTGGACCTAGAACAACAATCTGTTGACTTCCTTGAGGTTCGATAATGGATGGACCGGCGCTGCTGCCTCGTTTTCGGGTCAACCGAGGACTTGATGGACTGAGAAATAATGAATCACTTCTTTCACGGATTTTCTCGATGAGTCTTTCAGAGAACACATGTCTGTAAAAAGAAAACAAAAAAAAGAATTATTTACTAGTCTAAATCAAACATTTCTATGCTTGGCAGAAAATGATAACATCTCTTGTAAAAAGGTTGTCACCAACAACAGTTCATATGTAGAAACCAGGAGGTTGTCACCAACAACAGTTCATATGTAGAAACCAGGAGGTTGTCACTAACAACAGTTCATATGTAGAAACCAGGATGACACAAATTTTCGCGTTTTATGGTAATAAACTTTTGCGAATCAGTTGTCTTTGAAAATTTCCCGAGAATAAACTTTCGCGAATGTCGTGAATGAACATTCGGAAGAATTTTCGCGTGAATAAACTTTCGCAAATTTTAACTAAAATTCGCAAAAAAAAATAGCGAAATTTTCTTCGCGAATAAAGTCATCATTTTCTCAAGCTGGCTTTTAGCCTTACCTTAACAATCTCTTTGTTAGTCCCATGATGTTTGAAGGACTAAAATTCTTTTCCGTTTGATCTGATGGTTTTTCAGAAAAATTCTTTCCCTTTTATAGAGGAGGATAATCTCTAACGGAGAGGATTAGTTTAGACAATTAATATTCGAGGTGTTGCATCAATCATTCCCTTATGCAAATACACTTGAATTTTTCTAATTTTTGCGAAATACTTTATTTATATTTATAAGAAATGATTAGATTAGAAATTGAGAAAAGTGCTTTTGCGAATGTGTGTTTTCTGGTGTTTTTCTTATTTCGTGTTTTACTTTGTTAATTTCGCTTAGCGAAAGTATTACGATCAGCTTCTGCGGCGGCGGTGGATTGGAAGATTTTTTCGCGAAAACGAA
>JAUJPO010067035.1:0-12254 GCA_032270745.1 Tiaropsis multicirrata
GATACATATATTTTCTGGTCAATAAAGTCAATTGCTAAGGAAATATTTATCCGCATCTTTGCGGCTCTTGTTTTTTTTACTTTTATTTATTATTTTTCTACTGGGTAATAACTAAATAATGGTCTGGAAATCGAGACTATAGAGATATCAGTTATGAAATAAAAAGACAAAAATCCATCGAAAATTTACTAGGTTGTCAATTCATCCGATTTAATCCTGATGCAGAAGATTTTTGTATATTCAGGGTTATCAATCAAATACATTGGCAAATTTAAAAAAATGTTCAAGTGAGTCTCTTGTTCCCCTCAGATTTGATAATACCCAGCTCTTCACCGTGACAATCGATGGGAAGCCTTGGACTCGAGCTAAGGAAGTGGTGCGAGATGCTCTAAGCTATCAGAAAAAGATAGCTGATGTAATCAAAGATCATTGTAGTCGAGAAAACTACGCTCACAAGTGCCAATTGAACAGTGTACCCGCTACGGGGAACTTGGTGAATTGGCCCTCTGACTCGAGAAAAGACGACTACTACATCAATAAAAAGGGAATGAATGAGCTGGTGTTTACTAGTCAACAACCTAAAGCCAAGGTATTTAGAAAATACTGCTGCAACGAGCTCTTTCTACGAGTACGGAAGCTACTCACCAACAAAATTCTCGAAGAAAAAGACTCTCAGATCGCGCTTCTGAATGACGATCTCACGGAGTCGCAGGATCTCGTCAGACAGCTCGAGTACAACAACACTGGGTTCAAGGAGAGATTCGAGCTAAAGATCAAGAGATCGCTAGGCTTGATGACTGGGTAGCAGAACTACAGCAGCGTTATGTCCCGCTCTTGGCAGACGACAACAAAAACTACGGGATGACTATCATTGCGAAAAATGACGAGAGCGCAGAGTACCCGTTCATCTCCATCTGCGGCCAGCACGGCTACAGGAGGCAGAAAAAGCGAATGGTCTTGCTAAAGAACTCAGGAAGCACGGAGTTTGCGGATGGAGAAACGCCAAACGCTATAGTGACGTACAATATGTGGCGAGAGCACGGCTTGATCGAGACAGACCCTAGGAAGCCGAGGGACTTCAGGCTCGTAGGTTTGGACAGCGATCGGCTGCATCAGTTGGCTGAGGATTAGACCCACTGCAAGTGCGATCCCACTAAGGAACAATCTTCAAACGATGGCAAAGCTGAAGAATAGTTTTAGTAAGCCGCAAGGCTGACTAAACATCAGAGGGTTGCAGTGCCCCACAGAGCACGCAAAATGTGTCGTCGCCATCTTGGATCAAATTGGCATGCTGACAGTATTCACAAAAAAGCGTTCTGATTGCATCCTTGAGCGCCCGCTTATCGAACGTTTTCTCGTCTATTTTGCGCTGGATCCTCTGCTCCGTCAAGCAGGCTAGGCAGAGGACGTTCTCTCTGAGTTGTCTTTCATACTCTGTCTTTGCCTCCTCTTCCTCAATCTCTCGCACCTTTTCCTGTAGGTCTTTCTTTTTCATCGTTGAATAGCCCACGAGGCCTCGCTTCTTGAGAAAGGTCCTAAGTTCTTTGATCTTCATCGTTTTATTTAACTCAGCTTGTAGATCAACAAGCCTACAACTGTCATTCCACCTGTGACGAGCAAGAGCTCCCCGTTTTTGTGCTGCCTCGAGGGATTGTAAAAATCGCTGAATTTGGGCTCTTTCAAAGGCGGAAGTTGACTTCCAGTGACTTCATAGTATAATCGTCCAGCTTTATCGAGGTCAGAAAGGTTTGCTCAGCGTGTTTTTGTTGGCGTAACGTTTTGTTGATGTAGTCAAATCTTTGCTGACGTTTACGTGAATATTCTTCACGATACCGATTAAACTGTTCCATAGCGAGATCATGACGCTTCTGTTCACTGTGATTTCCGAATTGATTAAATATAAAATTTGTACCACTAAAAGCGAGTGCGTTAACGAGCGCTCCTCCTGCTATTACTGCTAAAGTTGCCATTTTTGGGAAAAGGAAGCCATTTTTGGGAAAAGGAAGCCATTATTGAGCTTTGCATAGTCGTAGGCAATATCAAACATCATGATAGATCCCGTCAATATTGCTGTATTTTTGAAAGTTAAATTCAGCGATGGTTTACTACTTCCCATCGCATATCCCACACCCATTAAACCTAACGTCTTGAATAAGCCGTCTTCAAATGAGTTGATTAATTCTTTCTTAGTATCAATCTTAGACATGTTAATTATAACAAACTAATTCATTCTATAAAAATCGTCGTCAGAAACTTTGGGTCTTGTCGGAGGAGCCGGAGTTTTTTCAGGAATGGTGTTTTGTTTATTCCAGAAATAAAATATCGCAATTCCTGCGACTGCTATTCCTCCGCTGTAATAATGTTTACTTGATAAGTAACTTGGAGCATTTTCATCACTTGACAGGTTAGTTGATTCGTCACTTGAGTTAACTTGACTCTTATTTTTAAGCAAGTTCTCCTTTTTCTTGCGGTTCCATTCTGCAAGTTGTTTGCCAGCTTTAACTCGACCTTCACTTTTTTGTTTGGTAACTTGAACGTTTTCTTCAGTCATTTATTAAAAGAGAACTTTGAAAAACCTAGGATGTTCCAGTCGTACATAGAGACAAGCATGTTTTTCACGTTTGAGCTGTTCTTTGATGTTATTTAAATCTTCAGAATTCATTAAATTTGTTTCCTCATCGATCATTTTTAAGTCTGATTTTTCACTCGGATACCAGACAAAAAGTTGCTTTTTTTGGCGCCGTAAATCTTTTGGAATTGCCGTGTAAGATTGGGTCAAAAGCCACAAACTGTGCTTTTTATGGCGTCCCGAGATAGCTAGTTCAAGCAACGGTTGACGCTTTTTATCCAACGCTTCGTCAGCTATCATGTCATCTACGATAAATAACGTTTCTTCACCTAAAAATAACTTGGATAATTTTTCGATAAGCTCAAAAAGATTTCCTTTTGATTCAAACACGAAAACATAATTGTCGTTCCACACCCATGATCTTTCGAGGTAAGTTCGATTAAAACGAATCGTCGGACAGAGAATCACGATGTTTTCAAAGTGATGTTTGTATTCTTTCTCGATTAGATCGAGAACTCGCTGCGTCTTACCACATGAAGTTGGTCCAGAAAATATTGCTGTGTGAGATTCCTTTACATATGTTGTCGTCATTTATTTTTTTACTCAAAAATGTTGAAAAATTGTTTGTGAAATTTTTCAAATGTACTTATGAAAATAAGTAATTCTAAACTAAAATATTCTTGAAATAACATTCGTGAATGTTTAAGTGACCATCCTTGAAGAGAAAGACGTGTAAATTGAGATCTCCTGTGCCAGCGCCAACGCGATTTATTTCAATCTTTAATTCATCGTTCAATTTAAGTCCATTTCCATGTAATTTAGAATCTGTACTAGGTCTAAAATCTAGGCAAAGACCATATTTAGTAGTTAAAAATTCACCCATGGTTACCCCGTTGCTATCAAAAAGCTTTAATATCTGATCATACGTGTTCTCGGGTAACAAATTTCCCGAATACAATTGATTGGGATGCCCGGAATACTGCACCTTAACTTTTGTCACGTCCAGATTTTTAAAGGTGACTTTTCTTCTAAAATCTTTTCTGTCATCTGGATCAATAGCAAGAATTAAGATATGCGATAATCTATTCACAGCAATATTAATCAGCAAATTGACGATGATGTCAGTTTTCTTAATCGTTTTGGTTGTATATCTTAAGACGTGTCTGACAGGCACGATTATTCGATCATACTTTGCCATTACTGACTCACTCAAAGATTCATCCGTGATTATATCATACTCAAGCTTGATGCCATCAGTTACGTAATCGTAATCTCGCTCATTAGATGATGCAAGTGCGTCTGTGCTTCCTAAAATAACTGATTTGGCATCGTTAAATGTTAACTCAAATTGAAGCTTTTGTTTCAAGTGATACTGTGAAAACGGAACAACGTTTTACCGATGGCTTGTTCCTCTGCAGTCCCATTCGCACCGTTAGATTTAACTCTATGTTTTAATACATCCTCAGTTTGAATTCCTTGAGAAATTCTTTGAGCTTTTTTTTTTGTCGATAACCACAAGTCTACGTATGTCATTATTTCATCGAACTCGTTAATTTCTCTCTCAGATTTGCTTTCAAATTTGATGCCCACTTTCTTTATAATTTTTCGACCCAAATTTGGAACTACATTTCTTTTGGCGTATTTTATACCACTGATGTCCATGTTAAAGCTAAGAAAAGCGCTTCCTGGTACAATCATGTCGTTTTTTCCAAGCTGTGGCATATCAACTATCATAATAGTCGCAGGTTTAACAGAATTTGGTGTAAATATAAGAATAATTGTGGTTACCACATGTTGACGTTTGAAATGTTTTGCTCGAATGATTCGCGAGCTTCTGTTGGGATCAATGTCTTCTCCATAGATGGCCTTCATATTGTGATCAAAATCAGCACGTGGCTTAAAATCTTCGTCTACATATCTTTCTCTATTGATATCTTCATCAAGCATTTTGTTACTATATCTCGGAATCGCATACATTTATTATATATTAAAAGAAAACATGTTTGAACCAACTTCTATAGAAGAAATTCCAGTAGATACAATTAATAATGATGAAAATTATGTATACGACAACGAAGGATACGACAATGAAGAGACCACTACATTTACAGAACCTGATCCTACCCGTTCTTCGACGCCTTACTCTTACGACGAACCACCCCTTAATATCATCCAAAAATCAACCTTCACGGTCAATCGAAAATCAACGACGTCAAATAAAAAGAGCTAAAGTAAGCGACTTGTATAAACATATGAAATGGGAATTCGATAACAGTGCTGAACTTTATCTAGATGATAAATTTCAAATAAGGAACGAAAAAGGGCGAATTCAACTCTATTTCATCAAAAATACTAGGGAATATTCTCTAACCAAAAACAACGGTGAATTCAGATCTCAAAACAGAATTAATACAATTATAAATCCTTCTGAACAATCTATACTTGCTGTTAGTAAGATTCTAAACGACACTCCCACTATGATCGAAATGCAAACCATGACTGGTGAAGAAATTAGACAATCTGTCTGTTCTTGCTCGTGATATAGCTGTAAATACTGATCTCAACATGCGAGAAATTTTAGGTCTCGATAAAGCGTTGACGAGATTCAAAGGTGAACTTGTCATCAACGCCTCAAAATTGTCTGAAGTTGATGAGCAGATTAAGGATATAAAAGACGAACTCAAGATCGCTCAAGATCCTCAAGAACAAAAAGAACTCAAAGCTCGTCTAAAAGAGCTTCAACAAGAACGCAAAACTAGGCTTGAAATTGCTTCTCAAAACCAAAAACAACTTTCGAGTCAAATCGCTCGCATCCGAGATACGCTTTTTGACTTTTGTGAAGACGATCTGAGTCTCAAAGAAAAAGTCAAGCTCATTTTCAGAGAACACGGCTTAACAATTACTGCAGTTTTCATAGCTATTGGCACCATTATTTCCACCTTAGTTTTGTCTTTAACAGGTGGTGTTGGTATTCCAGGTGGCCTACGCCTTCTAAAGGTAAAAATTAGGTTAAAAACAAGCTAAAAGCTCTCGCAAGACTTTTGAGTCGTCTTGCAGAACAAGTGGCTAAAGCTTTGCCGGGAATCATTGGTTCACTTTTCGCTGCTATATTGAACCTTTTCAAGAAAGTAGCCCTAGCTGCCGCAAATTATACGTGGATTTTCCTCACGTCCGTAGGTAGCTTGATAGCATATAAACTATACGAACATTTCAATTCTACACCAAAGAAAAAGTGAAAATTAAAAGTACCATATAAATATCATAGTCAACGCAGAAATTCCTAAGATAATAGCTGTTTTTTCATCATTATAATCGTCAAGAGTATGAACTCTCCTTCTTGCTATATTAGGTCTCTCTAGCCGAGGATGCCTCTTCTTTTCGTTTTTAGTTAAGATCTTCTCCAGATTATGACCTAAGTTATTGATCACAATTTTGTCGTTATATCTTTCCACGACTTGATTCAAAGGCGTTAACAGCATATCTGACGGTAACATATACAGACCTTTGCCAACGCTATAATCCAAACTAGAGATCGAGCATATTTCAACGAATCTTGATATCTTGAAACATCGTTTTGCAATGAAACCCTCTTGTTAATGACGTCTTCTAGATTGTCGTGAAACAGTCGTTGAGCAACGAGTGCTTCAGCACCATTCCTTAAAATTCCGTGTCGCGCTCCATACTGAGACGTTAAAATAAGATAAGCCCTGATACTGTCGCTTATTTTTTCGATGCCTGCCTTGGTAAAACCATGTGAATTAGGTTGAATCCACTTAAATGCTGAAGTATGTGAATCTTTCCAAAGATAATAACGATCTCTATAAATTTGAAAATTTCTCGACGTTCCATATTCATCAGCAATTAAAAAAGCTTTCATTCGGTAATGGTGCCAAAATACGCTTCAAACTCTCCTAATGTGATAATAAACGTGAAATCTATACACAGCTCTGACGAGTGGTTCCTCTGCATTGAGATGCTTCACAGACACTCCAAGGGCAGACGTGGCACAGTGAACTGCAAAATTCAGCTGTGTATCCCAAAGTTTTAAAGGGTCGTGCTCCATGTTGAACGCGCTCCTTGCACTTTGAAATCCTCCTGATGTCTGATAAAAATCTCCGTGATTCATGCATCGATACATGTTCGCTGAAAACAACGATCCTTCTAATTTGATGACAAATCCTGCCGATTTCTTGTTGTTATCTTGCACGACAATGTCCAATTCAGATAAATCTCGCTCTTTGATTGTTTCCTTATATTTTCCTGACGGAGCATAGTGCGCTCTTTGATATATAACTCAAAACTCATCTTTATTTTAGAAATAAATGCAGATTATTTTGACAAAGTTAGATCCTGTACACATTCAAGACTTTCCTCGTGGAGAAATCAAACTTCAAGAATTGAAAATATGGCCGAGGTGGACTCATCCAAAATTTAAAACCATTCTAACCTATCGGATGGGTGCTGATGACTATACTCTTAAAGTCGTCATAAACAAAAAATACACTTTTGACATTCTTGTATATTTAAGACACCAGTGACCTTCTCAACATAGGTGGTGAACAAGTTGTAAACCTCAATCACACCAACGGAAGAGTCACGTATCGCATTTTTCCTCCCCCTAAAATCACAAATCCAAAACTATCAGCAGGCATGATAGCGTTTTTAAGACCACATAACATCAAACTGTCCGACGACATCATCAAACTGTTCAAGCTAGAAGACGTTCAACCAGACAAATACGGCATAATGACCGGTGCACCTATCGATAAATCTTCCATCTCTTTCTGTTTCTCTAACACTTCTACAGTTTTCTTAACTTGCGATGAATGTGACAAAACAACTCTTGTAAATAACCAAAAAATCAACGCCATTGTGGCTATGCCTGTTGCAACAGCTATGGATGGTTCCATTACAGCTTCACTTCCTGCTACTTTAACATTCAGTGACAACTATTCAAACAAACTCAATTTTCACATTCAAGATGAACACGGCAATAATCTAATAACACAAAAAGTCTTTTGTCGGTTTATAATAAAATGAGAAGCGTTTATACCGAGAAAATTTACCCTGATATCGCAAGTGCACCCGAAATTGATCAACAAGATACAAGTTAAAATTATCGCCTCAAAAAAATCGAAAAGGCCGAAAAGTTCTTGCGAGAAGAGATAACAACGAGAGATAAACTCGCAAAAGACTTTAAACGTAAATCAACAGCTTCAACGATCAGTGATACCTCAATACTTACCACCATTACACTTTTAGAAATCGCATCTGTTGCAACTCTTACAACAGGCGTTGGAGCTCCAATTAGCATCGTTCTAGCCTCAACCGGACTTTTGCTCGGTTTAGGTTCTGGAATCATACATAAGACTCAAAAAATCTTCGAATCCAAAGCTAAAAAACACGACAAAATCAAAACCTTGGCTGAATCCAAACTGGACTCTATTTCTGAACTCATTTCAAAAGCCATCGAAGATACTCACATTTCCCATGGTGAGTACCATTTCATCCTCAAAGAAATTGAACATTATCAAGTCATGAAAGAACAGATTCGAACCAAATTCAAAAAGAAAGTTGATACCATTACCACAGAACAACGAGAAGCCCTTCTAGCTCAAGGTCGAAAAGAAGGCGAACAAGCTTTTTTACAAAAAATCGCCGCCTCTTCCGCTATCCCAACTGTCAATGTCACATAAACTTTGAACCTCCACCAAATTATAATGATTTGTAATGATATAATTCATTACAAATACACTTTCAACTCAATAAATAGTGTCATAACAACCACTATCCTCTTCATCATCATCACTCAATTGACTCTCAAAACTGCTGTCTCTCTTCTTATACTTACATTCCTTCAAAAAGACTTGAAAGTGATAATTCGATCCCTTTCGATACACGCTTCCTATCTTCAAAATTCTAGTTGCAAAACATGATCCAATGCTCTCAGGCTTACCCCACGAATTGTTGCCTTTAAATCTCGTTCTAATCTCACCAGCTAAAGTGATCAACTTTGGATTAATATACTTTCCATTGTTCAACAGTTATCTCCCTCCAATTTTCGACCCAAAAGCTCTTCAATCTTCTTTGAAATAACTTCCATTTTCCACGAAGAACTCTCGTTATATCGCGAAACTCCCGAAGACACACACAATCTTTTGGAGTCTTCATATAAAGCGGCACAAAGATTGTTCTATTTCATATTCAAGCGTATATCTAGTGTCGTGCTTGTTAGCAACAACTCCTTCACTTAATCGAATCTTTTCTAAATCAATATTTTCTGTCACTTTGTATTCGCTGTTAAATTCTTTGCTTAAAATTTCAATTTGACCAAACTTGTACATTTATTATATGTTTTTTTTTAGTCCAACCAGCGTCGATTTTGAGTTTGTCAAAAATCAACACACTCAACAAAATAGTCAATCTATCACCTCCTTCTCTTCTGCGGTTTATTCTTCGTCAGCTTCCCAGTCTGTTGCTTCCGCATTCTCTTCACCCTCAAACCGTTCACCCTCCATTCAAATCCCTCCATTCAATTGGAATGCCTCTATCACGTAGTAACTCTCTTCGTATCCAATATTCCTTCTCACTAAGCATAAACATAATTTTTCTCAATAATTTGTCACGCTTTATTTTCAATCTTCTAATTTTAGCTTTTTGTTTTTGAATAGGTCTTTCTTGATATAATTCATTAATCTTACATTGATAGTTTTCAATCTTATCAACCTTTTTAAGATAATCTGGAATTACACATCCGCATTCTTTACAAGGCATCTTTATTAGAAAATCAGAACTCAACCAACATCCCTGTGATCACTACAAACCTCTCAAGGAATTCCCCCTTTTACTCATTGAGTTTACCAAAAAGCACACTCAAAACTCTAGCGGAGATTTGATAGAATATGTCAATCCATCCTCGTCCTTATACACATAATGTGATACTGGACCATAGCAAGATACGTGTCTATAAAAGCCATTGATATCGTTCTTTTGCAACAACCAAAATCCCAATTATAAATTGTGACTCTCGCCACTCCTCCATGCTGTTCTACGACGACACTCATTTATTGTAGAGTCAAGGCTCAACCAGTATCGATTTTGAAATTGTCACACAGCACAGTCAAGATTTTCACAAACCTCTCAGGGAATTTCCCTTTTGCGCATGCGCGGATAATTTTTGAACGCGCGGGCGATATCTTGAGCGTGCGGGCGATCGAAAATCAGAGCAAATCAGAAATCGGATTTCGGAAATCGGAAAGGAATTTTGAGATTTGACATTTTTTAGACAATGTTGAGATTTCAACGATTTTTTCAAAATTCCTCCGAAATCAACAAAATTTCAAAATCTGACATTTTTTAATCAAAAATCTATTTTTGGATTATTTTCAAAATTCCTCCGAAATTAGCAAAATTTCAAAATCTGACATTTTTTAATCAAAAATTCATTTTTGAATTATTTTCAAAATTTCTTCGAAATTGAGCGGTACTCTAGTTTGATCCACTATTTAATAGTAGTGCTTTTCCATTGACGATTTTTACATTATGAATTGTAAATATCCTTTCTATTTAAATAACGAATTCCGTTGAGAAAGTCTTTTATTGTTACCAAACTATCCGTCTAGACACCGATTAGGCAAACGATATTTTCTATTCACGAGCCTTTTTCTACAGTGGCCGAGAACTGCACAAATATAGTATTTCTCAATACTCAGGTTCTAAAAATACGCAAAATATATAAAAAGTACGCAAAAAATATAAAAAGTATATACGCAAAAAATATAAAAAGTACACAAAAATATAAAAAGTACGCAAAAAATATAAAATGTACGAAAAAATTATAAAAAGTACGCAAAAATTATAAAAAGTACGCAAAAAATATAAAAAGTACGCAAAAATAATTTAAAAAATACGCAAAAAATATAAAATAAAAACTTCACAAATATTATTTCTCACTACTCACGTTCTAAAAATACGCAAAATATTATAAAAAGTACGCAGTACTTATTTTGGCGGGTACTTATCTTGGCGGTTCGCCAAAAACAGAAACTTTATTAAATTTGGCGGGTATTTAATTTGGCGGTTGCTGAAGAATTTAACCTTAAAATGGCGTAAAAACAGCGAAAAAAGGCAAAAAACACCTTCAAAGGGTTCATATTTTCAAAAAGTTTAATTTTGCGGGTATTTTATTTGGCGGATTTCGATCAAATCCGCCAAATCCGCCAAAAAAGTACCCGCCAAAATAATTACACTTGAGGTACGCAAAAAATATGTTTAGCTTTTTTGTGGCGCATCATTCGAGAAGATATTTTTTGCGTACTTTTTATAATTTATGCGTACTTTTTATAATTTTTGCGTATTTTCTTATTATTTTGCGTACTTTTTATTTTTTTTTGCGTACTTTTTATTTTTTTGCGTATTTTTTTATTTTTTTTGCGTACTTTTTATTTTTTGCGGATTTTTAGAACCTGAGTATCGAGAAATTATTTTTGTGCAGTTCTCGGCCACCGTAGTTTAGAACCTGAGTATTGAGAAATAATATTTGTGCAGTATAGTAGTTCTCGGCCATTTTTCTCTTTTTTACAACGACTTCTTTTTTAGGCCTACTGGATTTTGATGTCAATATGCACGTCTGCAGGCCTGAGATTTAGAACGCCATGGATTAAGTAAAAGAGGAGCGATTCCTATTTCATGATTTTGGAAATACTTTGGCGTGATTGCGTGAGGGGTGGGGGTCTATCCTCTTTCTTATTGCTTGTGTCATTCTTTTATTGACTAGGTTACGTGCAGTTATGTACGTATTCACCTCGATTATATCCTTTGAGCAAGTGTTAGTCGATGTATGCAAGTGTTAGTCGATTTCGTGGTGTAGATGAATTGTAATTTTTAAATCTATTCACGAGCCTTTTTCTCTGTTTGCATTTACGCAACAATGCAACGACCTTATTTGTTGTCAATTTTTTTAATCAAATATTGAAAACAATTAATGTGAAAATCCACTTTCATTGCACTATATTTAGCTTTATAATGATCATTAAAGAAAGCTCAAGATAATTACAATTTTTATAAAACATTGCCTCAAGAAAAATGAATTGGCTTTCTTTTCCACCTGATAATAAGAATTATCAGGTATTATAAGTATTTTGTCCGCTCTGGCGCGCCATACCATCCACAGGGACCATAGAGACTATTCGAAAGTACCCTTGTATGCAAAATCTTTCTCCTAAACCGTACACCTTTTACGAGATGTTGCTATTTTTTAAAGGTTTTAAAATCACATCAATATTTATATATTTATAATTGTGTACTATAATAGAAAGGAATCAATCCTGAAAATTTGAGCTCAAAAACTTCTCTCTATCACTGTGTATGGCCATGTTTGTTCACGATCAAATGTCTCATTAAAATCGAAACATACAGCCCGGCCTCGTTTTCATTTAATTCTATTGTTTAAAAAGGAAATTTGTCAGAAAAGAACTCAAATACCGGCCGGCCGGAAGATCTTTTTTAGATAATCATTTTTTTATTTGTTTTGTATTTTTTTACAGATTTTTTATACCAAAATGAAACACTCAAACATTGTAACAAAAAGGTTGAAAGTTTAAAAAAACAATGGAGTTATTCATAACTTAGGTTAATTCCCAGATAGCCTAGTTACAAGACTTTGCATTGTCTCTGCATCAGCTAC
>JAUJPO010067046.1:0-12254 GCA_032270745.1 Tiaropsis multicirrata
TGTAGGAGTGCACTTTCCATTCAAGTTTCAATAGAAAGCATCTCTTCCACAGAGCTCATTTTACAAACTACTCGTCTAAGATGACTTTTTCTCACCTGTTGTTCTTCAATTTCCTAATTGTTTTTGTTTTTCAGGACTCCTTTGCAGCAAGCACAAAACATTTTTTTTTTTAAGTCAGAATATTATCAACTCAACTAACTTTGATAATCCGTGAAATTGAAGAAAGTATACGACAGACCTTCTGGCTCGTTCCCAGTTTTCCAACGTTCTTTTAACGGCCATATAATTTTCTAATGCCACCACCGGTGAAGCGCTTCCTATAACCACATTCCATTCATTCATTCATTTACTCACTTATTCCAAAGGATTCAACGCAAAGATCCAATACAGCATCATCAACGGAAACACTGGATCTATGTTCAAAATTGACGCAAACTCTGGTGTCATCAGAACCAACAATATTCCTGACCGGTATGTTGAATTGAACCCATACCCCTAAATTTAAGTCAGCAGCCATTGGGCTCTTTCAGAAGAAATCCGTACTCCCCCCTTTTGAGGAAGTCGTTGTTTTCTTAAAAATAGCCCCCCTGGATATCCGTGCTAATTTTTTTAACCCCCCTTACATTTCATTGATCTTAAAATTCTTACCCCCCCCCCTTGATATTGATATTGAAAATCTAACAGTACCAGTACAGTCCCAGTGTTCCAAAATGTTTGTAACTAGCCTGGACAATCAAAATGTTTGTAACTAGCCTGGACAATCAAAATGTTTGTAACTAGCCTGGACAATCATTTGAAGTTTGCTTTTTCTGTAAAAAAAAATTTGGAAAGTTTTCATTGTTTTTTTTTTTTCAAATCCACTATGTTGTCTAAGGGTTAATTGGTACTCATCATAATAATTTGTTTTCTTTTACCCCTTATCATAATATTTTTACCCCTGTAGGGAAACTTTGGATTTATACAACATTCTTGTCCGTGCCAAAGATCTCGGAAGACCGTCTTTACAAGCCGACAAAACATACACTGTTCGTATTTCGGACGTGAACGATAACAACCCAATTTTCGGACAATCCAACTATAACAAAGAGGTGTTGGAAAACACAGCAGTTAACACGGAAGTTTTGAAGGTATAGCCTGGTTGTTCTTTTGGCTTTTCATGATCTCATCCATGGAAGGATCACCTTATCGGACAAAACTAAATCTTTTTGAAATTGACTGAAATTTTGTCCGATTAATTCATTTTTTCCTGACTAGTAATTTTTTGTCTGTTGAGAAAAACTTTTTTTTCGCCTAATGTACTATCCCATCAGTTTTTTCAACATTGTTTCAACGTCTTTTTGAACGTTAAAACAACATTGTAAAGACGTTGAAAAAACGTTGAAAACGTCTCGAGTCTGCTGGGATGTCCTACGCTTATAGCTCCTTAGTTTGCTACATTGCTATGAGTCAATTATTTCACCCTACTGAAATATATGTAAAGGGGAGAGATTTACCTCCCCTCATTTTTGCAAGCTATTACGATTTAAGATTGTTTTTAATTCTTGATATTCATTACGTCATCTTTTCTACGGAAAAAACATCCAAAAAGCTGGATTTGTGCCGCTGTGTTTAATTGCTTATGATTCAAAACTGGTGATGGCAAAGACCCGTCATTTTGGGGTGTTTTCGTATAAAAGTCATGTCATGTTTTTATCCTTCAGGTCACGTCAAGCGACCGCGATCTCGGTATCAACGCTGAGAAAGACTTCTACTTGGAAGCAGGTCATAATAACGACTTTAAAATTATCAAAGATACGGGTTCCATCCAAGTTGCACGACCTTTACGGTTCGGTACCAAGAATTATTACAGATTCAGAGTCAGGGCAACGGATAAAGGAGCACCAAGTTTGTCAGGATATTCCACCGTCACCATCAACATCAAAGGTATATGGCCCTATATCACACTATTACATCATAACACATAAAATTATTTGTCGGACAAAATTATTCGTCGAACATAATTTTCATCACCTCCAAAAACTTTCGTAATTTTTGTCCGACATTTCTTTGTCCGATAAGGTACTAGGTAGTATTTGATATTACACATAGCTCTGACTGACAAAAAACAACCTATGCCTTCTTTTAGATACGAACGACCACAAGCCAACATTTGAGAAATCAACATACAACGCTAACGTCGATGAAAACGTCCAACGTAACCACAAACTGATCGAAGTCAAAGCTGTAGATTCAGATAGTGGACCCAGCGGTCAATTGGTCTACTCCATTTCTTCTCAAGACCGTGAAAACCATTTCTACATCGATTCCAATACTGGTAACGTTTTTTTAAACGTTGAAACAACGTTGGAATAACATTCTTTATCTGATGGAATGTTATAACGTTAAACCCTCCCCCGTTGGTTTCCACTTATCGCGCCACTTTTTTCCTGATCTCGAAATTTCTTTGAAAAGATTACGTCATGGTCGAGCGAGAAAAAAAACAGAACATCCTGTCCCTACGTCAGGCAGCCTGTAACGTTATTTTCAACTAATAGAATAGTTTCATTTATTTCTAAGCCAATGGAGGTCTAGCATTACGTCTACTAATCTACAAACTGAATAACTGAACATGAAGGAAGTAAGGGATTGACCCTGATTTGCGATTTGTGTGACGACTTGTTGTATGTTCAAAATAATTATGCAATTAAATTTCCCAAGATGTATTTGTTCTGTATCTATAAAATGAATCCTTGTTGGAAAAAAAATATTTTTGAATGACTTTGTTTGTGTCTCAATTCAAAAACAATAATTATTTGCTAATTGTAACATTTTCTTTTTTTCTTGCCGATGTAATGCTGAAGCAGCGATATCCGCTACAACGCGACCATGCGCATCGCGGGCAGGTGATTCAACACTACAAGTTTTAAGTTATAGCTATTATCTGTGTCTTGTCAGTGCACGACCCTATTATTTATACATCTCCTTTAATTTCTTTCCCAAATATTTATGTTAGGTATCATCTACACAAGAGGGAGTATTGATTACGAACGAAAGAACCGTTATACCATCCAAGTCAAGGCTACTGACCGTGGCAACCCAATTAAGAGTGGATCAGCAATCGTTAACGTCGTGGTGATTGATTTGAACGACCACACCCCATCGTTCACAAGCTCTTTGATTGAAGTCAAAGAAAACTTTGCATTGAATACTGCTATTACCCAAATCACAGGTATAAATTCTTACTTACAACGATATCAAGTCAAGTTACTTTTTTAATGTAAAAATCGGCCTACTTTGTGGCTTTGGTGCAGGCTAGGGTACATGCTTTGGTACAGGCTAGGGTACAGACTAGGGCCTCTTTAACTGTAACTGAAGGGTATTATATCTTTATTGTTTTTTAATCTGAAAAAAACGCAAGCACAAAGGAGATCTGTTGAAATAGCGTGAAAAGTATTGATTGTATTATTCAATCTCTGACATGCCAAAATAGACAAATTTCAAGAGTACTGAGTGAGTTTACGGAAACATGTATGTATGTGTTTCCGATCATTTGTTGCACCTTTTGAAAAGCCAACATTTTGTCTCTCCGGGTTTGTAGGTGGGAAAAGATTGGGTGTTAAATTGCTCTTCTGTTCCTAGTAGCTGCAGAACGTCGTTTCAACGTCAGAAAGGTATTTGGACGTTGAAGCAATGTTGGAGTAGCGTTATGTGACTGTTGGGTTGCTATATTCAAGGTAATCTACCAAACATATAGACCAATGAATTTGTTTCAATTTATGATCAGGTCAAGATGGTGACGGCTCGGCACCAAACAATCAATTCTCTTTCACCATGGAAACCAAAAGCACACCTTTCTCTATCAACAAAGATGGTAGTCTCACACTGAATCAAGCATTAGATCGAGAGACGAAAGATACATACTCGTTTGTCGTTCGTATCACCGACAAAGGAACGAATCCAAACTCGTTAACGAGTACTGGGACGATCAGCGTCAAAGTTTTAGATGTCAACGACAACACTCCACAATTCGAGCAAAAATCGTACACATGCTCCGTAGCAGAGAACTCACCAAAGAACGCCCACGTTTGTTACGCCCGCGCGACCGATCGTGATATCGGAGAGAACGCCCGCATTACTTATTCCATCTCGGGCGGAGATAATAAATTCTCTGTGGTTGATGTGAGTTTATATTTTCTTTTTAGCAAATAATATTCAATAGTTTTTCTTTTGTAAAAATCGTTAATCCTGTATCCGGCAAGCAACTCTGATCTGTTCACTGAAAATAAACTATGTACAGGTCGAAACACGGGTTCAAATAGTGAGTCAAAGTAGACCTGTACTTATTATTTCTTCAATCAATCCTTGGTTTTGATTTCAAATGGGTGAAAACTTACGTCACACCGAATCCATCATCTACTATCGGGGAAAAAATCGGGAAAGAAATTATTCAGGAAAAAATCTTAATAGGGGAAAGATTTGGTCACCAAAGGAAATTTTCGTCACTTCACATTCCGATTATTTTTCCCCAATAAAATATACTTGGAATTCCGTTTTTTATTTTCTAGTCCACTGGAGAAATCAAAGCCAAAGTCTCGCTGGATCGTGAAGCGAAGGGTACTTATACAGTTGAAATGCTTGCTAAAGACAACGGAACACCATCTCTAAGTAAGATTAGACGTATTTTTATAAGTTTTTTGACGCCTATATAACGTTTTGACGTTGGGATGACGTTAGGATGACGTTGTTTGAACGTCAAAAGAACGCTTTGTGTATACCGGAGGACAAGAATGATGATATCTACCGAGGACAGTTTTTGGGTACATTTTACCACCGGTCCTTTAATAGTGGAGTGTTTTCTCCTATGGAACGATTTAAACTTTTACGTCATCTAAAGGAGCAATTTGTTTGGTTTGTCACCCGCCTACTGATTAGGGTAGAAATCGGGCGGGCACACCATTTCATTCTCTTAAGGAAATCTGATTGGTTTTGTCCAAGGTTGACTCTGCTTTGTCACCCGTCTGATTAGGGTGGAAATCGGGCGGGCACCCCAACTAATTCTCAACTAAACATGCTCTTTCTTTTCCACTAGGTTCAAAGATCTCTGTCACCATTAAAGTCAGTGATGTTAACGACAACAAACCACTCTTCAAAAGTGCTCCTTATTCTCTCGACGTCAAAGAAGAACAATCCGATAATCTCAAAATCGGGGAATTTGAAGCTACAGATCGGGATATCGGGGAGAATGCACGTCTTACATTTTCGATTGTTTCTGGTCACATGTTTGGGAACCGTAGAATGTGAGAATATTTTTTTATGTTTACACGGTAGATACATGACGTTTTTTCAACGTTCATTCAACGTCCAGATACCGCTCTTACGTCCAGATACCGCTCTTACGTCCAGATAACGCTCTTACGTCCAAACAACGTTTGTGTCTGTTGGAGAATGATGTCGATTCGGGTCGTCTTCGTCGTGAAAGTCGCCTGTAAAATGAACCTTAATCAATTGTAGTTTAGCATTAAATTTATCTTGTCTGTTTTACAGTGTTACTGGCAACACCCTTTTCTTAAAATGGATTTAATTAAGGTCGGTTGCAAAAAGATTGTCAGTAGAAATTGTTCCAATGAAGAAACTAGGGCATTATCAATTACTTACTTTTTGTCTCCTTCGTGCCAACCTGGTTTCTACATATTAACTTTTTATAGTGACAAATATTTTTGAAACAGGTTAAAGTCCGAATTCGCTTTTTATATATGACTGTTTTTCTGTGACCACGGATTTTGAAACAATGTTCCGTGTGACCACGGGTTTTGAAACAATGTTCCGCTTTTGCTGGGACGTCCTTCCGATTAGGAAACCAGCGCTAGATCGCTTCTTATTCCTAAAGTTCAAAGAACATAAGTGGTACTGACCATGTTTCTGATGAAGAGATTGACATATTTGTTTTGCAGGTTTACCATGGCAACTGAAAATGATAAAGGTGTTTTAAGATGCAACCAATTAGATCGAGAAGTTCGCGATAAATACGTCTTAAAGATTCGAGTCGAAGATGCAGGACGGCCACGATTATCGATGGAAACGACTGTAACCATAACCGTTCTCGATATTAACGATAATAACCCGATTCTGTCCGAAAGTACTTATCGTGGAAAGGTCAAAGAAAATGTCGGGCGTAACACGTTGGTTGTAAAGGTAAATTATTATAATTGATTTCATGATTATTTAATTAAATTATTTTGATTCCTATTCATGATATCTATGAGAAGTCTCTTCCGTTGTAAAATCTCTTAAATGAGTTTGAATAAAAGAGACAAATTTTTGCCAATTTGAGACCACTCAAGTTTCCGTTGTAAAATCTCTTAAACGAGTTTGGAGAATTTTTCCAATTTGAGACCACGTCGTTCCTTAGTTCAAAGGTCTCTAAAATTCGCTTGAATGAAAGAGACAAATTTTTGTCTCGATTCTTCTTTCTCCAAACTCGTTTAAGAGACTTTACTACAGAAAACTTTAGTGGTCTATTGGCATACTACTACTATAGATGCGATTTAGATATATGTAAAAGTCTTTCAATTCTTTTGACAAAACTAAAAGATTTAAAACTACATGGCCTTGATGATCATGCTCACGCATTCGTCATATGTACCAGTGTCGATTTGACAGGTACGATTTAACACAAATATTTTATTTCAAATCTTTAGATTCAAGCTACAGACAAAGACATTGGTAAGAATGCAGAGATCGCATACACCATCACAGGTGGACAAAATCAAGACCATTTCGCACTGGGTGTAGATAATGGTGAATTGAGAACGGCTAAAGGATTGGATTACGAGACAACACAGAAATATACTTTCACTGTCAAAGCACAAGATAAAGGAAATCCATCTAGAGCCAACTCTGCTACCGTGAGTAAATCATTGGGCTTTCCTGAAGGAAATCCGTACCCGCTGTGTTGAGGAAATCATTCTCCCCTTAATTTTATATCAAAATTCTTGGACCACCCTCCCTTGGATTTACATGTTGAGGATGAGATTTTTAGCATCCATGTGTCCTGGGTGTTTTATTTCCATGCATACCCCTGGGTTTTGTAATCATAGTGACCCCCTAGAATCGTCCGACTTCCTTAACATCAACCCCATTAAACGGCACAGCAAATGTTCTTGTGAAATTATATTCCTGGGGAGGGACCGACAGGTATGTGCGGCTCTTACTTAAGGGTTGTTTTTTGAGGTCCATGGAAGGTACTTCCCAAAGAATCAACTTTGGGTGACAGTCTTTGGGTGAAATTCATGGGTATGGTTTTCACCTATGGTGTAGTATGGTACTCTATGGGTGTGATTTGAAGCGGCTAATGAGCATACTTACTAACCCAGCCAGCACGGAACGTTGTTTCAACACAAAGCACAAAAAGTTACAACAACAACACAAACAACATTTTTTCAACACAAACAAGTTATTTCAACATTATTTCTCCAACAATATTTTAAACGTTCAAATAACGCTTCAAATAATATTGAAATATGAATGAATTACGATTTTTTTTTGTCATGACAACACAGGTCATTATTGACGTCATCAACGTGGATGATAACGCGCCACAATTCAAGAACATCAGCAAATTGGGAGTTCCCGAGGATATCGGTATCAATCAACCCATCGTCAAAGTGGAAGCGACGGATCAAGATCAATCTTCAATCACTTATTCCATCTCTGGCGGTAACCAAGAAGACAAATTCAAAATGAACCCCAAAACTGGTAAGCCGTTTTATTTAGAGGTATTTTATTTTTGTAGTTGTCGGTCCATGAGCTTAATAAGCAAAATACAGGATGCTGTATCGAATAAAAAGTGGATTAAATGTTTTTTAGACTTTTTTGTTACAAAATTGAAAATGAAAAAACGAGGCCGGGCTGTATGTTTCGATTTTTTAAGACATTTGACCGTGAACAAAAATAATGACCATATAAAGTGGTAGAAAAGAGCTCAAATTTTCATAATTGATTCGTCTCTATATTAACATTCCTCAAGTATATAAATTTCAATGTGATTAGAAAACCTTTCAAAAGTACCTATCACCCGGAAAAGGTGTATTGAGCAAAACACGTTTTTATCTCAATTTTGCTTACGTCAGCATAGATTTTAACCTTGACCGTTTAATGTACATATGATAAACCTTTTCCCCTTTTCCTCTCTTTCAGCCGTCTTATCCATCAAGAACTCGTTAGACCGTGAGACAACAGATAAATACAACATCAGCATTACAGCTAAAGATTCAGCTCGTTCCACAGTCACTTACGTACCGATCACTGTCCTCGATGTCAACGATAACAATCCAATCTTTGGACAAAAAGAATATGTGGTCAGCGTCCCCGAAGATGCAAGTCCTGTTTTTTATGCTAACCAAGGTAAAGATTACTAAAATTTACGAGCCTCCTTCCCCTAACTTTAAGCACTCATGCAATTTCTTTTCTAAATTCACGCATTCACGACACATAAAAGTCCACTTACGCAAACCACCCGGGGGAAGGCGTTGTTGGTTGTTAGTGTTTTTTGTTTTGTTGACCAAAATATTTTGCAAAATAAGTATGTTGTGAGCGTTCCTGAAGATGTTAGTTTCTTTAAACAACACTACTGCAAACAACAACAACAATATAGAGGAAGAATAGATAGGCCAGTAATTTAATAATTGAATATCCCGATTTTTTGTTTTTCAGTTTTGCAAAAATTGACAGCTACGGATAGAGATATTGGCTTGAATGCTGAGATAGAGTTCTTCATCACTTCTGGAAATGTTGGAGATAAATTCCAAATGTCAAAGGATAGTGGTACGAAATATGATTTTATTTTGTTTTATTGGATAGCATTCAGTCAGTAGCGGGTTCAGAAGGTTGTCAAAAGTTTTGACAGGGAGTGTTTGTTGTGTTTATATTCCTTATTTGGAAGTCCACACTCTCCTCCGTCAAAATTTTGAGTATTTTCTGATCTGTATCCACCTCTGGCATTTGGGTATGTAATTAAGTAAAGAAAAAAGCTGACACGTGCATTTTATTCATGATATCCGTGACGTAATCTTTTATACGGAAACATCCTAAAAACCCGGGTGTTTGTCACTAGAATTTTCAACAATAAAATAATAGAAAATGAAAACACAATGAAGATCAATCATATCATACTTTGATATCGCAATTTTCATTTTCTTCGTCATTTGCCTGACGCAAATGTATCTAGCGTCAACGTCAACTATGGAATGTAGGCACGCTGAATAGTGCCAACTTGTTCATATGGTATTTCCGCTTAAACGCGCCCTAGAAATATGTTTATAAATTTCAGTTGTACTCTGTCAATCTCAATATTGTCAATCTCAGAACGTTATTTTGAGGTTGGAGCAATGTTATAATGAAATAACGTTCTGTGTTATTTCAATTTAGGAGAGCTTCAAGCCACTGGAAAGCTCGATCGCGAACAAGTTGATTTTTACGATCTCATCTTAACCGCCAAAGACAAAGGAACACCATCTTTGAAAAGCTCAGTTCATTGCAAAATCACCGTGACCGATTTGAATGATAATCGCCCCATCTTCGAAGAAGCTTCATATGCAGTTTCGATCAATGAGAACATAAGTCCGCAAACCAAAATACTGGACATCCGGGCTTCCGATGCGGACATCAATGATAACGGAAAGGTACTTATTCTAATATTGTGTCAACGTCCAAATAAACTGTGTTTATTCATTTAAAGTGATTCTCCTTTCAATAAATCTCTGAAAATTTCTTACTAAAGCCCAGTCTTGATCCATTTTCTTTTGGTGGAAATTTCTGAAAAAATGACGTCATGGTCAAGCGAAAGCAACAAAAAATCCACATCTGTCCTTAAGTCAGGCAGGCGGGTTGTAACGTCATTTTCAGCCAATAGAGTATGGCCTCATTTATTTTTTAAGCCAATGGTGGTCTAGCATTACGTCATTTCATAGAAAGACCAACCAACAGCTCTTTAACTTGTATTGATTCTTCTAGGTTGGGTATGTCATCACCTCTGGAGATACCAAGACATTCTCCATCGATGCCACAACTGGTGAACTCAAAACAATCAAATCTTTAGATCGTGAAACCAGGGATTTGTATAAACTTACCATCCAAGCTTTTGACCACGGAACTCCAAAACTTACCACTGACGTTCAAGTCACCGTTACCATTTTGGATATCAACGACAACGCACCAAAGATCGCGCCACTTAATATCAACGCGGTCAACGAGTCGGCTCCAGTAGGCCACAAAGTCGCTACCGTAAGCGCCAGTGACCCCGATCTCGGTCCAAACGCAGAGCTTGTCTACGAATTAACCGAATCTCAAAACCATGACTTCTTTAGAATCGATTCCAATACCGGTGAAGTGTTCCTCAAGAATGAAGTAGATCGCGAAACACGAGATAGCCACAGAGTGAGGTTTACAGTCAGAGATAAAGGAAACCCTGTCTTGTCTTCATTTGTTGACAAAGATATTGAGATCCTTGATGCTAACGATAACGAACCGATCTTCGAAAAGACAAGCTATTCGGGTAGGTTTATTATTTTTTTTAGAAATTATTTCAGATTTCATGAGGTCCGGAATACTTGAGTTAAAATTTCGAGATAAAATGCACCTATTTGAATCCGAGTTATTAACTCGAGTGAAAAAGCAAATTTGACGTCATAACGTAATGATTAACTTGAAATTTGAATTCGAGTTTTACCGAGTCTTTACACAGACTTGAAGCACGATAATGACAAAGAACCTAAAGAAAAAGATGAATGCTCACGACTATAGAATTTTAACACTAAAACAGATATCATGAATTATTCAATCTTATATTGTTTTACTTTCTTTTTTAGCCTCCGTACGGGAAGGAAGCGCGCAACCTGTCGACCTCTTCACCGCATCGGCTACAGATCGAGATATCGGAGTAAACTCAAAAATCACTTATTCACTTGTCGACGATTTCGGTGGCCGATTTGCCATCGATGCTGATACTGGTCTCACCAAAGCTGTTAAACCACTCGATTATGAAACGACAAAATCATACACCCTGAAAATCAAAGCTGAAGACTGGAAATTCCATAACGTCGTTAACGGTCTAATAACAGTCATTGATGTGAACGATAACGACCCTAAATTAAGTGCTAAATCATACTCAGAAACCATTGCGGAAAATACACCAGTCAAAAGTCGTGTCCTGGAAGTCAAGGCAACAGATGAGGATCCGTTCGGTGAATTAGTGTTTTCAATCGAAACAGCTGACTCGAAATTACCCTTCACCATCAACAGTAAAACTGGTGCGATTTACGTCGCAGGCCACTTAGACCGTGAAACCAAGGATCAATACAAATTTAATGTGAAAGTTTCTGATGGTGGAACTCCAAAACGTACCGCTACTGCTGACATCAGCATTACGTTATCTGACATCAATGATAACAAACCCCGTTTACCCGATTACGATTTATCAGTTAACATCACTGAGAACAACAAAATCGGGATCACATTGTTCACTCTCAAAGCAACAGATATTGATCTCGCCAAGAACGCTGAAATCCGATACCGTGTAAAAGCGGGAGAAGACGATTCCGAATTTTCAATCGGGGAAACAGACGGTGTCATTAAAACGAAGAAATCTTTTGATCGGGAAACGCAAACAAAAGCCAAATTCGTTGCTCAAGCATACGATTTAGGTACACCATCTTTAGTATCGGATGACGTCATTGTGATGGTAACCATCTTGGATGAGAACGACAACAGCCCGAAATGGAGAGGTAAAGTACAGAACGAGATCAAAGTGGACATCAAAGAACATACTGCAGTTGGAACGCAAGTTGATACAGTGATCGCTGACGATGCTGACGAAGGGGAGAACGGAAGAGTCAGCTATTCGATCAAAGAAAAGGATAGTCCACTCTCCATCCACCCTGATTCTGGTGAGTTCTCCGGCACGGAACATTGTTTTAACGTCATAACGTTATTTGGACGTTTGAAACAATGTTAGAATAACGTGTTAGGTAACTTGTGATAAAAAAACAACTCCAGCAGCCACAGAGCGTTGTTTTAACGTCCAAACGGCGTTGTTTCGACGTCATAACGTTATTTGGACGTTGAAACGATGTTGGAATAATGGATCGCGAAACAAAAGACAAAGTAATAGTAGCTTGGTTTCTACATACACTAATCTTTTTGCTACAATTATGGTCGAAATATATTGAGAATTTCGCTTATTTCCTCGTTTTTCGAAATTTGAAGTTCGGGCGAGAAAG